>JAYMSP010005339.1:0-13874 GCA_036897095.1 Plantago elongata | reverse complement strand
AACAAGAAGAAAAAAAATACAAGAACAAGAAGAAAAGGTGAGAGAAAACAAAGCACAAGAGGCTATTTAAAATAGTTGAAAAAAACGGTCACTAACGGCTAGTATTTTCAAAAAATTTAACAAACTTATTACATATGCACCCAGACAACCCCCAAACATATTACAGATACACCCACACTCTGAAAGTCAATGAACAGTCAACATGCAGTCTAATATGTCTTTGGAACATATTACAAATAAATTCAGAGGGAATTAATAATAGAAAGGAAGAAAAAGGGAAAATGATGACATGGCATCACAACTCAACATGTGGCATGTGCTCCGGCTTGCCAACTCAACATGTGGCGTGTGTCTCCGGCTGTCCCAGAAATCTGGCGTTGACTTTTGGGTTTGTTTGTAATTATGTTTCAAAAACAGTTCATTTTGTGGGAACCATTTGTAATAGAAAAAACATCAGTGGGTCATATGAGATGAGCGCATAGAGCAGGGGTGGGTTTTGTAATTATCCCTAAAATAAATTACATGTAAACAACTCCAATGTGGAGGTGTTTGCAAAACTTTGATGGTCAGAGTTGCTCTGATGTGGAGCTGCTTCATTAGAGTCATTTTAGCTCTGGTTGGACAATTTACAGCTCCAACTGGAGATGCTCCGGATGGAGCTGTGAAAATAACTTCTCCATTAGATTTGTTACATCTCCATTTGAGATGTTACAATTCCATCAGAGTTGTTTACAAAGCTCCATCAAAGTTGTTACAACTTTGGCTATCTCCGGTGGAGCTTTATCTTCCTTCCTCAATTTTTCTTTTTGATTTCAATCAAACTTTCAATTTGGTCCGAAAAATATTACTAATTTATATTTAGATCTAAAATCTTACATCATAAAAATTATAAAGCCCCTATAATTTTGATTCATTGTATTAATAAATAAATAAATAAGGTACTTACCAAAAAAAAGGAGAAATGTCATATATCACCCCTGCTAAATACCTTCCGCTCATATTAGTCCCTAAATGAACAATCACATCTAGATCTAAATATTTGTCAACCATTATATATATGTCCAAATTAACAAACAAAATTTAATTAATCAAACACACCCTTTCACAAGTTTTAATGCAGATTGCAAATTTGAACGTCACTTAAAACTAATTATATATATACTCTAGATTCAAAATTATATTTTATAACTTATAAAATTCAACAAACTAATAAATATAATATTTAAAATAAAACAAAAAATTTGTTAGAAATGCAAAAGTAAAAAATTGGGAAGTGTTCAGAGTTGTGCAAAAACTCCAACGAGCTCCACTGGAGCTGTTTGCACAACTTTGATGGTTGAGGTTACTCTGATGTGGAGCTGCACAATTAGAGTTGTTTTATTTACAGCTCCAACTGGAGATGCTCCGGCTGGAGTTGTGGAAATAAGTTCTCCATTTGAGCCGTTTAAAAAGCTCCATCAAAGTTGTTACACCTCCGACTATCTCCGGTGGAGATATATTTTCCTTCCTCAATTTTTTTAAATTTCAATCAAAATTTTCAATTTAGTCCAGAAATTATTTCTAATTTAACATCAATTTAAGTCCAAGATTTTACATTATGAAAATTATAATTATATTGTAAAAATTATAACAGCCGCTATAATTTTTAATTTATTATATTAACCAATAAATAAGTTACTCAAAAAGAAAAGGAAACAAAGGGTTTAAGTTGAATTAGAAAAGAATAAATGATATCAAAAAGATAATATAAGGTCATGTTTGGCATCATTTCTTTCGTCAATGAAAAAATGGACATATATGTTATTGTTAAACTAACATGGACCTGTTGAGGTAAAAGCCCCAACCCTCGGGTATAACAAAAAACCTAGAAGAATCTAACTAAGTCCACTAGATCAGGATCCGATGCAAATGTTATCTTGCACTTCGAGCTCTAAACACCTAGGATGCAATCCTGCACAAGTGACTAGGTTCGGGGGTTAGAACCTTTAGATCCGGCTTCCCTAGGATCAAGCCGGTGTGAGACTTTACTCGAAAGGTTATTATGAATCGACTTTGTAAAAATGAAGGTCTAAAGTATATGGTAAAATGAGAAGATCAAGTTAGCTCGTTGATTTACCTTGGGAAATGTGTACTATTTATAGAGATTATTCCCCATTTAGGGGTAGACCTCTTAGATTGTGCTAAGTGTAGGGCTAAGAATAAGCCAACAAGGCTTAATTAAGCCCATGGACCATAGTATAGTCATAACCCATCACCCAATTTGGACCTCAAGGTTAAATTAGTCATTTTTCCTTTGAGGGCATTCTCATCCTTCTGCCTAGAACGACGTCCGAGGAAATGTTCCGGATCAGAATATCTGCAACTGATTATGCCCTCTCCTACTGACTTGTTATGGTCTACTTCACTTGGTTCTCTTTATGTCCGAATATAGACTCATATGCGCTAGTGGTCCGGACCTGCTTCCTTTCGGATATAGCATTTTGGTCCAGATATCCTTATCACGGTATTCTTGTAGGTTTTGATCTAGTTTGACCTCGGATGGCCTTTGGCTCAGGATCCTATACTCGGATCCTTGAGACCTTGACCAAGTAATACCGTGATGTCTTAGGATCCAATTGTGAGACATCCAAATAACGGATTGGACATATTCCCGTATCAACATATGTCCCCCTAGTTTTCAAGTATCTTAGTAGAAAATAGTTGCGAACTATAGAAGAAGAAGTTTGTCGTTCAATCCGTTTCATGAGAAAAAAAACCGGGCCTAAGGTTTTTGAAGTTTTTTTGTGGGTTTCCCCCCCCCCCCCCTTTCTTACAGTCCGAAGTGGAGACTTCAGACTGTAATTTTGAGAAAAGGAGTATTGTGTTTTTTAAACATCCGAACCGATTAATATCCGAAAGGATATGTCCGTCATCCAGATGTTGAGACATCCGTAGTGATGGAGTTGTGGAGCCACGTCTAGTACGACGATTGGGCTGAACAATTGTGTCTTTTCGTCTCCTTAATTGTATTGTGATTGTTGGATCAAACACATCAACGGTGGATCTGAACAGGTTAACAACAATAAATGTTTGTGTTGTCCAAATTGTCCTCCTATAAATAGAGGGCGGTCACTTTCACTTTTCATCATCGTGCCAAGAGAAAGTAAAACATTCGAACAGAAGAAATTAACTGAGGTAAATCCTGATTCGGGAATGTGTCTTCGGATCTTCTTTCATCAGCAACCAAAGGTGTATTCGGAACTAAAACGTTTTATGTTGATTTTCCATGTAGAATGTCGAAGAACGTCTCCGAATCATCACGTTGGACGCACTACCGGAACGAGTATGATGCTCCCTTCCTTGCCCCTATGCTGGTTCTAGCACCATCTCTGGAGCTGAGCCAGTCCCCTATATTCCCGGGGTACGAAGGATGACCCGATTTGATCAATTGCGATTGAGAGGTTTAGCACTCTTCGCTCTATCTCGAAGAGGGTACTCCAGCGGATCTGATAAACTTGGATCCTGTCGGACTTGATCTCCCGTGTACTGTGAAAGCCCTGTGAGAGCTGCAAGAAATTTGTCGGTTGAACGACATCGTGCGAGTCCGGAGCCGGAAGAAGAATGAGAGGGAGGCTCGGAGGAGAGTGCGTGCCCAGAAGGAGGCAGAGGCAGGTTCGACGAACAGTGTGTGGAGACCCAAGAGTCAAGCACTGAAGCTCCGGCAGGTTCAAGGCGGGGTATGCCCCGTTAGAAATGTAAACGTTTCACATATTTTTTGATTTCGGACAAGTTTCACTCGGCTTCTGTAATTATTTATCTATATATTGCGCATGCTGAACTCGGATGGTACTCCAGATATATGTATTGATCAAACATATATCAAATTTTGTGCTTTCGAAATATAATTAATGTTTTGCCTTCAGATATAACCCTTGTGCTATTTGTGATTTGGAATGATTCGAACATCCGAAGCTCCTTAGCGAGTCCTTATACCCATTATCAAATAATGAACAAGAAAATGTTTCTAGGATTAGTTATACTCGGCACACCTCGAATTCAATCCCAAACGAGGCCCGAGTTATCTATCCGAACCAAACAGGTGGCAATGATCCGAAGTAAATAAGTTTAATAAAGGATAAACAAATTCACCAAGTCTCGATTGATAAGTTTCGTATATCCGAAGTAACGTACATCCGAAGGCCTAATGCATGCGAGGGATACTAAACGTCGTCAAATATGTCGATGTCCGAATACTTCTTTTCAACTTCCCAAATAATCCCAACCATTGGATTAAAAGTACGTAGTGGGCGATTAGATCGTGGGCACTATCTTCGAGACGGTTGGATTTTCCAAATTATCCTCCTCTATATATAGGGTCGCCATCATTGTCACTTTCATTGTTATTCTAGAGAGTGGATTTGTGAAAATTTGAGCATCCGAAGCAAAGTGCATGTGATATCCGAAGCGAAAGCTACCTTCGATCAAATATCGTACTAACGCGAGTAAGTATCCGAACCTATTTGTCTTTCACTGCGGAACTGCATATTTTATATTTTGTTCTTTCTTGTTGTATGTGCTATGCTCTTGTCTCTATAACTGTTGTTGAATCGGATGGTAATATTCATTCGGAAGTATATGCAAACCCGGAACACGAATAGTTGAATAGGGTAATCCGTAGAGGACTGACTGCGCGTACTAACTCCGAACTAATTTAGGACTAAGAAATCCGAAACAAGGGTTTGAAGATAAAGGACTTGGACATATCTCCGTGTATTGCTTTCCTAGGTCGTCTCGGACCGTTTAGACTTATATTTCCTTTCCTTCCTTCCTTAGGATGTCTGATAGTGATAGCCAGAATGTATCAAAAGGTCGCAGTTATGGATCCGTGCCAGGCTCAAGCTCGGATACCAACTCTTATTCTGTCAATTCGGAAGAAAGAATTATGTTGAGGCCGAGGAGGTTGCGTGAGAACAAGAACAGGTGCCGATAGAAATAGACATGGAGACGGAGGTAACTAGTCCTACATACCGCCTTATAGTTCCCGGTTCCAAGTATCCGAATCGCCAGGATTACTCGAGTTCCTCTGATTCCTAGGTAATGGTGACCCACGCGACTACCACTTGAGAGGTCGGAACTACCTCCGAATCAGATGGTGGTGATCTCCCACCTGAGGTCTGTCTCTTATGTCGTAGTTTTGGTTATCATACGCATATTCGTCCTTACCAATTACCCTTTATCCAGGATCCTCAGGAAACCCTTATAGAGATGGTGGAGGAAACTATTGATGAGGCCCTGGAGGTTGCTGCTTATGAGGCAGGCACGGAGGATACGATTCGAGTAGTGAGCCCCATCCGTGCTATTCAAGTTTTGAGCTCAGATGATGATGAAGCCCGACTGTTGTGGTACCTCTTGCTCCTATTCCAAAGGAAGAGGATGGGCACGAAGAGGAAGAGGATGTTGAACAAGCTAAGTGTGTTGAGGCCGGAGAGGAGGATGAAGACAAAGATGATCAAGTTGGTACATCTGTGGGGAGTTCGAGTGATCGGGTCATTGAGATCAAATATCCGAGGAGCAGGGATGATGTACTACATCCAAACATCGTTGGGGAGTTAAATATAGATGGAACCATTCAGACCAGGGCCAGCGAAATAACCTCCGAAAGGTTAAGGGAGATCCGGAACAAGTATGAGATCCCCAAATCGCTAGAGTTGATTGCTCCGGATCCGAAACATGCCTTCTAAAATCCTCCAAAAGGATACATGGCAGTCTATGAAGTCTCGATTCATTGAGGATTGAGACTCCTCGTTGCTCCCCAATTTCTTCAGATCTTCAATGATCTAGAGCTGAATCCGCACCAAATCATCCCGAACTCTCTTGGCAACCTAATGTGCTTCGGCGTCCTATTCAACCATCTCGGGATTCCTCTGAGTACGGCCAACTTCCGGATGTTATTTGAGATCAAAGCTAGTGAGTCCCACCTGAATTTCTACTCGTTCATTGTTCGGGCTAGGTATGCATTTTTTTAGGATCCGATCTCCTCACACGGAGTGGAATGGTGGAGGAAATTTTTCTTTGTCAGTCCGGCTCTGGAAATTGTTCTGCCTGAATCGAGACAGGAAAAGTGGGTATTTCCTTGTGTCTTCTCTCGGGAGACTTTATCTTTTACCCGAATTCCGGCACGGAATCTGCCCGGATGGATGCAAGGCCTCCGGAAGAAACATCTGACTCAGAACTTTTTCTTCCGAGGGTTGATCAGCCAGCCTTTGCCTTATCTGGCCAAATTGGCCGAGAAGTGTTACCATGGCGATCATGATTTTGGTTAGTAATAGGGTCGAATGTATAAGCATCCGATGCTTGCTTGCTTGTTCTGTTTCTTGTCTGGTGTCTTCCAAATATGTGCAAGTATAAGTATTACGGACATACTTTCTCTCGGATCTAACGGCACACTTTTATTGCAGAGTTTTGGTTCGAGTACATTATGTTGTCCATGTTGGAGTTGAAGAGAAAGCAGAAGGAGGACCAGGAACAAGAGATTGCAGACAAACTCCAGTCCCGGGCCATCATGGTCTCCACTACCCTCCCGATGGAAGATCCCATCAATGTTGCCGCCTACCGGGACAAAGATCTCCAACTGGGTTATCATGGACATGATCCGGTGAAGATGCCTACCCCGAAGCAGGATAAGACCGCGGCTGGGAAGGTTGTCGATGCTAATAAAAAGCCTCCCAAGCATGTTGGGTCCGGTTCAGCCAAGCCATCCGAATTATCTGCGAGAAAGGCAGTATCCGGAGCCAAAAGGGCTTCCGAAGGTCCGATTCCCCCGACTAGGAAGGGGAAAGGTAAAGCAATCAAGGTCCCCAGCTCGGATGCCAACTTAGAGGTTGAGGTGACCCAAATTGTTGATATGGGCGATGTAGAAAGGATAGTCGAGCTGGCAGAGGCACACAGGAAGATATAACATCCGAATTGCCTAAACTTTGCTTTATTTACTCTTGATTATTGCAATGCTAATCTCTTCGGATCTATCTTCTATGTAGATGACTATTGATGTCCGTGCTTGCACGGTCATTGCTGGAGAAAGAGCCGAGATAGACATCCAGCTCTCCAAGTCCGAAGCCAGTGTGAAGGAGATGGAGGGAAAATTCTAGGACTAAAATAAGAAGTATCAGAATGTGTCCTTGGAGATGAAGAATCTGGTCGCGAGCCGGAATGCCCTAGCTGAGGATCTGGTTAGTGTCCGGACTGATTACAAATCGCTTCAGGAGGGATTGACAGATTTCCTGGAATTGACCCGAAGCTTCAAGGTTAAGATGCTCCTTAATCTCCGGAAGAATCGAACTGAAGATGTCCGGAACTTCCTGGCTTCTACCTCCTGCAAGTTCCATCTCCAAAGCATGTGTGATGATGCCCGGAGCGAGGGGATCAAGGCTGCCTTAGGCCAGCTCCAACTAAAGGGACTAATTTCGGGTGATTTTGATCCAAAGACCCAGGCTTAAGTGCTTACAACAATCCGGATCAAACTCGATTCACTGGAGAGGCCTTGGATGATGTGGAGTTGATGAAGGATGAGTTTGTGGAGCTGGTGGCCTCGGAGACAGCCGGTTTGAAGTTCAACCACGAAGGTCCTTTTCTTCCGAAATTTATGCCCGAGACTTTGCTTCAACATGTCCTGGTCCCCCTCGAGTCCTATGAAGAGCATAATCGGGACTGGCTGACGATCCCGGCTCCGATCATCGGTCATCCGGAGTTGGACCTAATGTAGGACTGCCCGAAGTACGTGGAAAAGTGGGGAGAAAGCATGAAGAAGCAGAAAAGGCCAAGAAGAAGACCAGAGAGGGGACTTCCCAGGCCCCGGAGTGAAGAAGAAGAATGAAGGCGGAGTATGCTCCATATAAGTGTATGGTCTCCGGACCTTAAGACAATTTATTTTCCTTGCACTATTTCGTTGATCCGAATACTTTTAATTTCTTGCTTTGTTTCGGATAATGTTTGCCAATGGTGTGGCTTCGGCCCTCCAATCGGATTATTTAACTTTGGTTTGAATGCTCATTATTTATCTGTAACTCTTGTATGCTAGGAATGAATGTCGTCTATTTTATTATATGTTCCTATATTGCTTGTTCTCATGCAAAGTGTGATTTCTCTTATCTTCTGCAAGTGAATTTGATTCGGATGTTTGTATGATATATCCGACTTTTAATGACTTGTGTTTTTCTCTTAACAATCATTTTTTGGTTCGGACTGGATCATACTCGAAACAGTGTATTCAAGGAGAAATGTGTTTAATCAGAAGCAAATAAACCAATTCTTGAAAAAGATAGCCGTTTTATTGATTTGACGGAAACACAATTACAAACCTGGGTCAAAATGACCTTTGGAACAACTTTAGACAAAATAGAAATGATCAACAACATCCTAAGCATAAAACTTTTGCAAATTCCTCGCATTCCAAGTTCTCTTGAGTACGCTTCCTTCAAGGTCTTCTAGCCCATAGCTTATGTTGTTCCTTACCTCAATGATTTTATAGGGGCCTTCCCAGTTAGGTTTGAGCTTTCCGACATAGCTAAGGATATCCGCCCTCCTTAAGACCAAGTCTCCAACTTGGAGATCCTCGTTGCATATATTCTTGTTGTAGGCTCAGGCGATGGAAGTCTGATATTTAAGGACATGAGCCAAAGAAGAATTCCTCTTATCCTCTAGGAGCTCGAGATCATAGATCCAAGCTGTCTCATTCTCTTCGGGCTGATACTGACGGATCCTTTGAGTTTCAACAATGACCTCCGAGGGAATGACGACTTCGGATCCATAAACCAATGAGAAAGGGGTTTCATGAGTTGCAGTCCTCAGAGTGGTCCAATGTGCCTAGAGTACACCATCTAAGTCTTCAACCCAACTTCCTTGGAAAGTTTTGAGCCTTTTCTTCAGGATCTAAATAATGGTTCGGTTAGTATCCGACCCAAGTGAAACGTTGTTCTATCTTTAAGGACTTGCACCATTCCTTAAGCTACTTTCGGAGAACTAGGCTCCGTTGTTTGAGACAAGTATCCTTGGGAGTCCGAAGCGGCAAATGATGTTTTTCTAGATAAAGGTCCTAACATGAGCCTCCGTGATAGTAGCCACTGCCTTGGCTTCAACCCACTTTGTGAAATATTATATGGTCACAATTAAAATTTTCTTTTGTTGGACCCCCCGAGGGAAAGGTCCTACAATGTCAATGTCCCACTGATCAAATGGAAAAGAGATGATTGACGGAATCATCGGATTGTTGGGCCTATGAGGGATGTTAGCATATAATTGACAATCACTGCAAGTTCGAGCGAAGTTAGCCGAATCCTTATCAATTGTCGGCCAGTAATACCCTTGCCAGATAATGTGGCTACCACAACTTCCGCTATGTCTCTCTTCCAAAACTGTCCGGGCTTCTTGTGGTCCGAGGCAGCGCAAATGGGTCCCACTGAAGGATCTCTTATAAAGATCACCTTTGAGTAGGAAGTACCAGGGTGCTCGACATTGAACTCTTCGGGCCACAACTGGATCAGAAGGTAGTATATCATTCCGAAGATAAGCTAAGATATTTGTCATCCAAGTTCTTTCTGAGTCTAAATGATATACCGGAAGTCCATGACTTTGAAGAGAGGATCTCCGGAGAGTTAAAAAGATGATACTCCTTGTGTCTAAGGCTCCGGATGCGGAGGCAAATTTGGCAAGGAAATCCTCCTTCTCGTTACACGATCTATCAAACCTCTTGAGAGAAAACTCCTCAAAGTTTGACACTTCTTCTTTGAGCTTCTCTAAGTAAAAAATCATATTCGAACCTTTCGTGGTTAAGGCTCCGGAGTACTAAGATTCAACTAGCTGGGAGTCCGTATAAGCTCGGATCCTCTTCACCTGCAGTGCCTTTGCTATCCGAAGGCCTACTAGGAGAGCCTCATACTCAGCTTCTTTGTTGGTCACCCGAAAGTCCAGGGTAATGGCATAATCCACATGGGCGCCCTCGGGACTAAGGAGGTGGATACCTATTCCTCCAAGTCTACCGTTAGATGATCCATCCACCTGCAAGGTCCAAGGTGAAACCTGTTTCTCAATGCCACCTTCGGATGTCGCCTTTTCTTGTTGCATTTGAACGTCCTTAGGTGGTTCTTCAAAAGAAACGACTTCCATAATTGTATCTGAGTCTTCCACAATAAACATCTACTGATCTACAAAGAGACCATTCTCATGATCTTGTTCTTCTTCCATTGGCAGTGATTCGGGCAGAATTTCCGGATCCACCAGCTCGAGACTCGTGGGCTCCAGATCCTCGATACCTTCCTCCAGAAAATCAACTAGGAAATCGGCCAGGACTTGGGCTTTCTTGGCTGATGGAGCCTAGTACGAGATGTCGTACTCGCTAAGTTTGACTGTGCACTTTGACAGTCTCCCTGATTGTTCTGGCCTTCCCATCACTTGTTTAAGGGCTCATTGGTCAAAATAATAACTTGATGCGATTTGAAGTAAGGCGTAAGCTTTCGGGCCGTGTGGACTAATGCATAGGACATCTTTTCAATGTGAAGGTATCTCAGCTTGGGTCCGGTAAGAGCCTTGCTCAGATAATAGATGGGTAAATGATCATTCCCTTGTATCCGGACTAGCACGGAACTCATAGCCTCGTTTGTCACAGCCAAGTACAAATAAAGAGGCTCTCCTTCGATTGGTTTGGACAAGAGTGGTTGTGAAAGTAAGTAGGTTTTAAGGATTTCAAAGGCTCCCTCACACTCCTTTGTCCATTTGAATCTACCCCCTTTTCTCAGTATTTTGAAGAATGGTAAATTCTTCTCGACTGACCTTGAAATGAACCTGCTAAGGGACAAAACCCTCCCGATGAGTTGTTGTACTTCATTGACATACATAGGTTAAGGTAAGTCTAGGATTGCTCGGATCTTTCCAGATTAGCACTAATCCCTCTCTCCGTGACCATGTATCCGAGGAACTTACCTCCCTTGACTCAAAAGGTACACTTGTCCGGATTCAAGCTCATCCCGTACTTCGTGAGGATGGAGTAGTAATTCTCCAAATCATCAATGTGACTTTCCTCGATTTTTCTCTTGACCAACATATCGTCTACATAGACCTCCATGGTCTTCCAAGCTCCTCTTTGAACATTTTGTTCACAAATCTTTGATATGTTGCTCCAGCATTTTTTATTCTCAATAGCATTACTTTAAAGCAATATACTCCTCCTGCTGCAAAGAAAGATGTCTTCGGACAACCTCTTGTGCCATCCGAATCTGATAGAAGCCTTGATAGGCATCAATAAAGCTTAGCAAAGTACATCCGGCTGTAGAGTCTACCAGCTGATCAATCCGAGGTAAAGGGTACGGATCCTACGGAAAAAATTTGTTGAGTCAATTGAAATCATTGCACATCCGCCACTTCCTCAGAGATTTCTCGACTAAGACAACATTACACACCCAATCCGAGTATCTGACTTCCTCGATGTGTCTGGCTTTCAATAGCCTATCCACATCTGCAGCAATGATAGCATCTTCCATCGGACCCAAATCCTTACTCTTTATCGGATATGCTTGACCGTGGGATCCATGTTCAAATAGTGACCAACTACCCTCGGGTCTATCCCTTTGAGATCATCCGTGCTCCAGGAAAAGATATATGAATTCTTCCTGAGACAGGCTATCAAATTCAGTTCCACCTCTAAGTTCATTTACATACCAATCTTGGTCTTTTTGTCCAGATTCCCCTCAATGATCTAAATTTCTTTGAGGGTCTCGTGTGGCTCGATCCGGACAGACTTGGGGAACTTCTGATCTAATGATCCTACCCTAATTTCAGTCTTTGGAGGTTGTGACGGGTTCAGATGCTTACAAATTGCAAGTACCGGATTGGCGGCTATGTTTGTGGATATTATATAACATTCCCAAGCTTCTCATTGATTGCCTAGTTTCTCTCCGACCCCATAAGGAGTGGGGAACTTTACTCGGTTGTGTAATGGAGACAAGATGGCTTTGAATTGATTAAGGCATGGTCATCCAAAGATAACGTTATAGTTGAATGCCTTATCAACCACTAGGAACAATACAGTCTGAGTCACTCTCCTTGGAGAAGTCCCCATTGACACTTGTAGCTTAATGATTCCGATGGGTGTGACAATCGCTTCTCCAAATCCAAATAGTGAAGTGTTCACCCTACCGTACTCAATATCCCCCAAGTTCATCTAGTCAATGGTTCGCTTGGAGATGATATCTGAGGAACTCCCCGTATCCACTAAAATCTTGTTGACTTTGTATGCAGTAATGACAAGTGAAACTACTAAAGGAACGTTGGGGGGTCGGGTATCCCCTCCTCCGGGTGTCGGGGGCGGTATTTCACTATCATCAAAGGAAATGACATTGGACCCTCTTGAAGGTACATGAATCTGAACCAAATCCCCATTCATTATATCTTGGGCAGTTCTCTCCCTAGCATTTTCGGGTATCTCCTCCACTCGGCCCTCCGGTTATAGCGTTAATGACTCCACTATAGGGCAAATTCTCATAGTCCCTATCTTCCGGATAGTCATCGTATCTTCTTGTTGTTGGAGGTGGAGTGTTCTCAGGAGGAGGTGGGAGTGTCATGGATTTGGGTCTCGGACTCCTATCATCCCTTTTGAGTAGGCTCCGTTCTCCTTTGAAGTACGGATCCTTCAATTGCCCACTCCTGATCAATGTCTCAATCTCAGTCTTGAGTTGGATGCATTTCTCGGTCGGATGCCCCGACTGTTTGTGAAAAGCACAATAAGCCTTTGCTTCCGTACCCTTTATATTGTTAAAGAAGGGTCTAGGCCACTGGATATCAAGGTTCTTTTCTATCATTATCCACAAGATTTCCTCTCTCGGACAATTCAAGCGAGTGTACTCGGCATATCTTCTAGGTGGAGTACGCTCTCTTCGGGACTCATGCTTTCCCCGAGTATCCTTCCTTGAGTCGGATTTTCAGGTTTTAGGAGCCTCTTGCCGGATAGGCTCATTAGCTTTCTTATGTCGGGCTCTAATGGGGACGTTCCTCCGGAACTCCACCCCATATAAGACATGATCACAAATGTCCTCTAGCTGCTTCTCATTCAAAATCTCCTCCTCGGGGAGTTTCTTCCGGAGATCATGATTGTTGGTGTTGGTATACAGGTGACGGACCCGTTCCTTAATGTTATGTGCCTCTACCTGTCGAACATCCGAATTGAACCTGTCCAAAAAGGTCCAAATATCTTCATTCTCGGATTGAATAATTTCGGCTAAGTGTTCCGCCGATCTTTTCCTTCTCTTAGACTTTTGAAACCTCTTAAAAAAGAGTGTGGATACATCATCAAAAGATTTGACAGATCCAGAAGGCAAGCTAGTCGACCAGTCCATAGCCTCCCTGAAGAGAGTGGCGGAGAAATTGAGTGCCTTAAGGTTATCATTCACCCCGTGGTATCCATCTGGACTCGTAACGAGTAAGATGGGTTGCAGGACAACTATCTCCATAATAGCGCTCAAGATTCGGAATGGTACATTCTGGAGGCTTCTTCTCCCTTCGAATTGCAGCACTCAACGGGTTCGGGACCCTGGATGTTACCTTCTCATGTGCATTCACCATCTTGATGAGCTTGACCATTTCAGTTTCCAATGCCTTCTGTTGGATAAAGATATGTTCGGGTGTAGAGACAGACGCAGAAATATATATCAGGGGTAGCGAATTTTTTTACTACAAATTTAATTAAAAAAATTCATTATTAATGACTTATGAAAATTACGTTTTCAAAACTGACATAGTAAAGAACTATATTTAGACTATAATTGTTTAAATTATGTGCTCATAAACGGGAGGAATTAGATATAATATAGCTTTGTTTAGATTGAATAATTTTTTTTAAGTATATTAAG
>JAYMSP010005338.1:0-13877 GCA_036897095.1 Plantago elongata | reverse complement strand
TATTTAATTTTGAATGTTTTCATTATAATTAATTATCATATTCAATTATTATAATTATTTTGAGTATTATAATATTATATTTAATTTTGAGTATTATAAATATTTCGTGATAATAATAAAAAATAATTATATTAAATAAAATGGGTGGGTGGGGGTCATGGATAAACTTGATTTATGTTAAAAGGTTGGGTGGGTATAAGGGTGGATATGTAGATGAAAGAGAAATTAATTATTTATTGGAATAGTGAAATGTTGGATTGAATATGAAAGTTATGAAAGTTATGGATAATATCAATCTTAGGTGTCCATAGCATTTATTGCAGAAAGTGAATTTTTAGAGAAATTAAAAAATATAATGTCAATCCCAAATAATTAATGGGGTTTTAGGGAGGTTAATGGGGGCTAACCAATTGGGCTACTTCTGATTTGACAAAACGAGGTTAATTCATTATTATGTAAAATAATATGATTCAATTAAATTTATTTATTTATAATTTTACCCATTAACATTTTAAAATTGTAAAATAACATGTATCGTTTAATTAAGCTCCCATGCATTATAGAGGTACCATATTGTGATAGTCAATCAAATTAATGGATAAAAATCGGACGCATACAAAATGAAGTATCTTCTATGAAAATTTCACAACTTATGGTACCTTTTAAATTTTCTTACAACTTAATTTTCTAATTTTAACATTGCATTTTACTTTGGGATCGTTAAGACTTGAGTTCATCTTGTTATAAAAATTAGTCAACTTGTTCTATGAAATGTTTGGGTCTAACTTGTTACTCGTTTTTTTATTAAGTTGAATAGTATTTGGCTTGTTTATATATGACTTGACCTGTTAAGCTCGGTTAAATATAAACTTTTATATTTATATGTATTTTTATTAACGAGCTTGAATAAAATTCAAATTTAATGAGTCAAGGTCAAGCTTAACTATTATGATTCGAGCTCGAAAAGTAAGCTGACTATTTCGTATGGAGTTATAAAAGTGGGTTAATGAAATTTAGTTGATGAATAGTAACTAAGTTATAGGTAAGATATAAAAATGGCGTTCGAATAGAATTAAGAATAAATTGATGTGTGTAAGAAAGACGTGATGTATTTAAATTTTTGTACTAGAGTTTTAAATGTTTTTAGTGGTTTAAAATTGTTAATTTGATTGGAAAGTAAGAATATGGTAGAAAGAAAATGTTGATTGTTGAGTGAAAAATGAGTTAATTTTTTGTCTATAGTTGATATTAAATAATACCCTTCGACGTTTTAACAAATGAATAGTATTATGTTCTAGTTGCATCCCAGACATGCTAAAGCTCTCCCTGAGAACGTGTCAAGCCAAACTCAGACTCGATTATCGCTCAAACCGAATTTAATGAATGAAATACTTACCTCGCCTTGTTAAATAGTATTTTTTTCATTCTCGGAGAACTTCATGCATTAAAATTTACGTAGTTAAAGAAGTGATAACTAATCAAAAGATATGGAAAAAAATGTACATTTAGTGGTAATATATGTATTGTGTGTAAAACTAAAATTGTTTTTAGATTTGTTGGTTGTGTATTTTTTTTTTGGTAATGTATGAAGTTTTCAAGAGCGATAAAATAATTAAATTGTACGAGACTGTGGTGGATGGATGTAGCATAATAATACCTACTCCCTCCGTTCCGATTTCATCTTCCTGCGTTGACTTTTTCGGATCAACGATTGTTAATTTCTAACGCAATTTGCTCTAAAACTATTGTAATATAATAAAATTTAATAATTCATATAATAAAATTTTGAGATGTAAGGTATTGTAATATAATTTTATTAAATATTTAACTATTATCATTTAAGAGTAATTCGAGGTTAAAGTTGATAATAATTCATCGAAAAAATCAATGCAACCAGATTAAAACGGGACGGAGTGAGTATATTGAAAAGTTCAAATTGGACTGGACTGGAAACTGCAAATTTTGTTGGCCCACATAGGAATAGGTCAGTTAGCAATCCGGCCCACCAAAGGAAGAACAATGTGAACTTGTCATTGTAAAGTCAAAAACACCGGGAGTTGCCCTGACAGCAGAAACAAACTATTGACTCGAGTCAACATTTCCTGACAGCCACGTACTAATATACGCACCAACTCGGACAACTATTTATAGGAACAAGAAAATCCTAATTTGTAACGATAAACTAATTAATTAAGCTTCGACCATTTGAATTCACACAATTATTAATAAATGACTCTATAAATGATATATTGGTTCAGACTTTATCCTTACTTGTATGAATACCCAAATACTTATCCATTGTTCACCTATATTTTGGGTTTGTGTGCAAACCAATAAACTTCTCAATTAGTTTTCATCCTTAAATTTATTTGTTGGTTAATTTCTAGAAAAAAAAGTACATCCTGTTAATATGAGTAACGTTTTTAATTTCTTTAAATTTTTAAACTTGACTTAAATTATGGGACGTTATAATTTACATACTATTAAAATTCTATATTCCTCTAATTCCTTTATAACATTTTTTACAAATTAACAGATAAATATAATTCATATGTAGACCCAATTCAGCAATTTATTAACTATGTAACACTCTCACACCTAAGTTCGCTTAATCTACTCTATTTGTCTCCCCCACCACTAGTAATTGTTTTCATTATTTCATCTTAAAATAGGCATGCCTTTAAAACATGTACTTATTTTAGAATGAACTTTTTAGAAAAAGACGGAGGAATATTTGGTATCTTATATGCCAAATTAATTAACACCAAGTAGAACCATGCAACTCTTGGCGATGAATACATCGTATCCAAATTGTTGCCAAACATATATTACATTCTTTGATTCCTAGTTCTCAACAAATCGGCAGAATCAATAAGTATGTTTAGTATCAACTTTAATATACAAGCAAATATAGTAGTACTTGTAACGCCACCAATATTTGCTAGTATTACAAATCACGTTCCAAACGACGCGTCTGTCTCCTTGCATTGGATCGAGTAAACTTTGCAAAATTCCTTCTCCTGCACACGTTCACTTCTGTCAACTAATTTTCTATATCTACAGTGTGAATCCTTAGACCAAGCTCTTGTCATCTTCTTCACTTACCCTCTCCATTTATGTCAATCCCTTTCAATCAACAAATCACTCTCCAATAATTCATCCCTTCTCATTTCATTCTCCCATTCAAATTTCAAACTATCTTCCACTCTTCCATTCAACACATGACAAAATCCGGTGATCATGGTAAATCCAAGTGCTTCTCCATAATTTTCAGCCGACTGCTCTGCACGCGTAGCCTCCCCACACACCCCTCGGACGAGTCCATCGAGTCGATTGTGAAGGAATTCGGTGGTCCACTGCTTCAGGAAGTGTTGAAGCTAGACATTGTGAAGGACGTGAAACAAGATGCTCAAGTTTCTAAGGCACCAGGTATGATACACACAGAATTTGTTCTTAATTTCTTATGTACATTCTTTGCATTTTAGAGCATTTATTCACATAGATAGACTAATCATTTCCTTCTCCGGGTTGTCTCAATTGTGCCTGTCTTTAAACTAGTGAATCAATTTTCCGTACTAGTCGATAATGATACGGTACAATGTGGATTAAGGAAGAAAATAATAAGAGTTTTTTTTCTTTAAATCTTTAAAATTGTTTTATGTTAATTATGGGAAACAGAGGAGTTTGTTTAGGATTGTTAATCTAGACCATACATTTTTACTATTGGATGCCACACTTTTAGGATCGTGTTATGGTCTCAAATGAACTATTCATCTCAAATGTAGGAATCACATTCTTCTCAGGGTAAAACTCACAAGTAATTCAATTACTCTATCTTCAATACCTACTAGTAAATTACTATGTAATATATAATTAATCACATTTTATATAATTTCCACATAACTTAACCCACTACTTATCATATTGTAATTTTGAGTTTTGATGATATGTTATCTTAATCTCTTCAACTGAACAGAAGTGTAATATAAAATATATTTAAATAAAATTAAACTGAATGAAAATTTTAGTTAAAAAGAACAGATTCTAAATTACTAAGCTCATTATATAAATGAACAAATTAGAATAAACAATTATGTTTACACTATTAAAATTATTTGTTGTTACGCTTATATATTTCGGTAATTGAAAGATAATAAATTTATTTCTCTTTTGAAACTATATCTAATAACAGGAGTAGTGGCAAGACTAATGGGATTGGAATCACTTCCATCAAGTCCCCTGTCTCAAAGCAACAGAACATTTGGTACTTATCTCCGAAGCAGGTCAGTCAATTCCATTGACTTCTTGTCACATTTTGATCATGGGAAAAAAGGACAGGACGAACATAGGAGGCATCAAACATCAGTTTCATTTCGTGAAGGATTAGAAAAGGATTATGGTTTTACCATAGAGAAGCTAAAGGAAGTAGATGAATCTGAAGAGTTTTTGATCAAGAGAAAGCCGAAAGTGAATTGTGAGCAAATTAAGAAGGGAAAAGGGGTTAGAGTTCAGAAAAATGAAAAGTTACTAGAGAAGAATGTTAAGAAGGATAATTTCCATGGAAGAACCAGAGTCGATTCGAAGGGGAGAAAGGCGGTTATGAAGCGAGTGGACCGTAAGGAAGCAATGGTAGGATTGAAGTCAGTGAAGAAGAAGCGAGTGAAACAGAATTTGGCTCATGTAGTTCATTCTCCAGAACGTGGCAAGAAGAAGGTGCAGTTTGAAGCTACATTGCAAGGTAAAAGTTGTTTGTACTTGTACTTGTTATTTGTTAGTAATATTCACAGTATGCTGACACAGAGAATAGATACACACTTTTTAAAATTAAAAAACGGCAATTGTTAAACGCATTATTCTAAAAACATGACATATTTTTATACATTATAAAAGGCCTAATAAATTATATAAGGTATATAATTAGTCCCATTTTACATAAAATTTATTAAATTATCACATCTTCAAAAATATATTAACGTATATACACTACGATACCATAACGTAACAAAAATCAATATTATAAAACCATGTGAAAATTTTAATTTTCACTAAAACCTTTTAGCTCACTTTGATTTTACGCCGAGACTTTTTTTTAGTCCGCACTAGAACGTTAGTCAACATGACTTAGACGGTATTAACTTGGATGCACATTTCATTAAAAAAATCAACAAATTACACTACCAAAACAACCCACAAAAACATAAACTATACAAATAATTAACACATATACCTCAAAGAAACAACATCACTCGAACCTCCGACCGGGATGCCCGTCCGCCCAAGATGTGATTCGAGCACTTGGAACCTTACATTGGCAAATTGTAGGAATTGGATCATCTGTCATGCTCGAATTACTAGAAATTCCAGCCGAATTGTTGGGATTTTATTAGGGTTTATGTGTACAATAAATGGAGGAAAACCGAGTGAATATGAGGGAAAATAAGATAATGCATGGAGGGAAAACGCGTGAAAAATGACTTTTTTTACCTTCACTAACGGAAGTTTTGGAAGACATTCAACATTTGTGTTAGTGAACATTTTTTTCTAACGTTGTAGTGCAGACTTTTAAAAAAAAATGTCCCGATGTAAAATCAAAGCGAGCCAAAAGGTTGTAGTATATTATAAAATTTTCTCTAAAATCATTAGCCACACTTTACAAATAATGATGAATTTGATATGTTTATATTGTTAATAATTCATTTTCGTAGTCGTTAATATTTATTTAATTGATTAGTATAATTAAATTAACTAACTAAATAATTTGAAAAAGAAAATAAAAAAATATTGACCAGAATGGACCAGGCAGGTCCTGGTCAGCTCCGAATTTGACCAAGACTCGATCTTGGCCAGGTTCAAATCTAACCAGGACACGGTCCTGGCAGATCTGAGTTATGACCAGGACTCGTCCTGGTCAGATCGGAGCCAAGCTTCGATCGAAGCTTTGAATCAAATCAAATTGGAAAAAGCTGTACAAACTACAATCGGAGCAGCCAAGCTTCGATTGAAGCTTTGAAAACTCCGATCGGAGCTTGGCTGCTCCGATTGTAGCTTTGTACAGCTTTTTCCAATTTGATCTGATTCAAATTTATCTTTTTCATATTTTATTTATCATAACTAACAATTTTTTTTTTTTAAAACGACAAAATAAATTCACATTATGGAATGAGACATAGTTTCACATGAGCACACTTCATTAACTATCTCTTACATTATCGAATGAGACATAGTATTTTCCTATATTATTCGCAATATCTCCTATTATATCATTTTTAGTTTAAAGTTTTATGTTTAAATTAACGAGAAGTTGAGTCTAAAATAGGAGAAGTATGTTTAAATATTCTCCCCTATAAGGTATTATAATCTTTAGTTGAGCCCTAAATGACACCGTGTGAGGTTTTTGAAAAAAAAGTTTTATATCTGTAATAATTTGCACATTCTTTATACCTTTAATATAGTATCCCTAAAATATGATTTATATCTCCATTGCAGAAGTTCAACAAGGAAAACCTCTATCTCCTCAAAGATCATATCCGAGTAATGTAAATTGTGACAGTAGAGAAGTTGAAGTTATTGAAGTACGAGGTTCGGAGAAAAAAATGAAGAATCATGAGGAGAGTTATTATTACGAAAGAATGGTGGAACAAGTGTTTAAGCTAACAAAGGAAGATTTAGAAGAGAGGTGGGTGTTCGGGAAATTTGAGGATCTTGAAGAAATATGTCAACAATTTGGTGAAGAAATTCTTGAAGATTTGCTAGAGGAGCTTGTTGTGAGCAATTGATAATACGTGCTTAATTAATACTTGTTAGGGTCATAATGGGTTCTCTACACTATATTTGTGTTTAAAAGTTTTGTATAGTAAGATTGGCAATAGCCGATAGGCATACACGATAGATTCATGTCTAACATAGTATACCGTACATTCCCCAAGTAATAATTGACTTGGATTCGGATACAAGTGTCTTGATGGAACCAAATTAAATGAATCTTTGATTTCTTGGTGAAAATAGTTGTACATATTAGTTTTATTATACTTTTTCCTTCATTATGAGAAGGGTAAGTTTTATAATACTTCAGAGTCATTACGAGAGTAGAAGAGATGTTCGACAAGAGATTTGCATTTACATTCAACTACATAATGTCCGTATAATTACATAAAGAGCCTAAACCAACATCCTTGAATTCATAACTATTCGGCCTGGTTCTTTCACTTAGAAAATTATTACCTAAACCAAGTTTATTAATTTTTAACCATCCGGCCTACATCATTCCACTTCATTTCGACCTCCACTTTTAATTACCTTGTCATCAATCCATACAAACCCTCTTTCACCAGTTTATTCAGTGTCATGCACAACGCAATCCACATCTCACTCCACACTACAAAGCCACATTGTATCCATTGCTTTTGAAGCAAGAACCGTAATTCAAAGCTGGTACAACCGTGAACAGTGCGAATTAGCTAATATCCTTGTAATTGAGAACGAGTTGCATGTAGGCTACCATGGACCTTTTACAATATCATGTTATCGACGGTTTTGGTTTGAATGTACTGTGGAGAGGCAATGTTATGTGGGAAACATCGCCCAATTTTACCCTCAATCTGTATCATACAAGTGTAAATAATGTATCATATACATCCGTCGTTTTCTGAGATGTAAAGTGCACATGATACATAACTTTGTTATAGCATATAGTGCACATGTGAATAGATATAAAATAGAACAGAGCCAATTGAATCATAAAGAAACCAAGAGTAAGATAAATTAGTTGTTATTTTCAAGTACATGTCGACCTGTGAGGAAAGTGAGTGGTGAAGAGTGTATATTAGTGGCTACACTACACTTTCATCCTCCGAAAGTGTCACGATTTTCAAACACCCCCTGAAACTCAGGGGTTTCGACTTTTCCTAACAAAAAATTCTCTGAATTTGTGATTTCCTTACATTCCATTAAATATTTGTGTTAGTCAATAAGTCAACTGAGTCAACCATTAAAAAAGTCAAAGGTCAACTTTTAATTTATTTTTAATGACATCATCCTTTTCGTAAAAAATAAAATTATGACGTCATAAAGAATGGATATATTTTCACAAATATTCTGATTGTGATGTTAAAGTATAAGAATTATGAAAGACATCCTCTTCTCCATCATCTTCACTACTCCTCCTTCCAGTCAATCAACAATCACAATATCACCACTCTTTCTTTTTCTCTTTTTTCTTGGAACTTCTGCCTTGCAATTTAATTTGCAATAATAACACAACATTCAGAATCATGTAAAGCTACATCATCAATAAGCTACTTTTTCTTGGAACTATGTCTTGAAGCACTTCCCATATTGCCTTGTAGACCATCCTCTGCCTATTCCCACATTTGGCCGAACTAACACCGCCTTTGCCATCATTTTAAAGTCACGAGCTAATGCTGAAAGAGAATTCCGGTGGTTGGAGAAGTTGCAGACCACACGCAGTGCGCACAACCTCGATTAAAAATTGAATAATGACATGATTAATAAATCATTTCCTGAAATTCGGAATATCAGTCTAATTAAAAAAAAGTCAACAACCTTTTGTTGACTGATGAAAACGTCCGTCCGTTGATTATGTCAGATTGTCAGTCAACTGGGTCAGTTGTGTAAAAATATTTGGATATAATTGTAATTTTGAACTTTTTAAAAGCTGAAAGTGTAATTAACCAAAAAGATAAAGAGAAGTTTGGGCCGTTTTGATTGGGCCATGATGAAAAAGGTGTATGGTGTTGATTGTTGAAGTCCAGGTGTGATGTTAATCTGAACTCATCTGAACTTATGAGTTGTGAAGATTGACACCGGAATAATTCAAAAAAGGTATCTTAATTTGTATCATTTCACTTTTTAGACGCTGTATAATTTTAATACTCCAACTTCATATATCGTACAATTTTAACTAACGAAGTATGCAAATTGTACAACATGTGAACTTGAGTATCAAAATTGTATATCGTCAACAAAAGGTACCAAAAAGCGAAATGGTATAACTTAAAGTACCTTCTTTGGATTTTTCCTGTAATTTTGATGATTATGAGAAAAAATCCAAAAGAATCACCTCTTCTATCGTCTCTGAAAAAGATATTTTTTTAAGGCCATGCAATTTTAATACCTTATAGTTTTCAATTTAAGTATTACATCTGTCATATTTGACGGAGTTAATGAATTTGATCAGGAAAACTTCAATCATTACTGAAAAATGTACGTTACTCTGTACCGTCCAACTTTGGTACCGTATATTTTTCATTTGTCAAATTTTAGTACTCCGTTGGTTGAATTTGACCTAACTAATGTGCATTAGTGAGAATTAACATATTTTTCATTAGAATGTCGCGTGAATAACAAACAGTTTGAATTAAAAATTATTACAAAAACCTACACACTCATTCTTCCCTAATTATTCCAAGAACCTTAGTCGATTCCTTCCACACTAGATTATTTGTGAAATCACGCAATTTTGTGTAAGGGATTCAATTAGGGTTCTTTGAATAATTGGGGAAGATTGGATGTGTGGTTTTTGTTTTAGAAAAGAGGATTATATTAGAGTTTAATGATATTTTTATTGAATGTTATGTTTATTTTTAAAATTAAATTAATTTTTAAAAAATATTATTAATTTCTTTTCATACGACGTGCTAAAACGAAAGGGGCAAGACCTACAAAAACCTGTTCTTCATATTGTGTGTTGAAAACATATACGAAAGGGTATCTAAATTGGAGATAACAATTAAAAGTATATAAAATGGAAGTATCATATATAACTTAAGATACGGGTTCTAGATTTTTCCTACATGTATTTGTAACTTAACTACTTATATGCCTGGACGCCCAGCTTTGAAATGACTAAGAGGCTGATTGGAGTAGCATCAAAATGCCCGTTTTGATGCTACTCGAGAATTTTGTGTTTGTTATGGCATTTAAATGTCAAAGATCGAAAGTCTCTACAGTAGCAACATTTTTCTCCACCTATATAACAAACCTATAATACCATATCCAATTATAATTCTATACAAAACACAATTTTAACAATCCCACTACAATTCCGATCACTGTTCAGGCATTTAAATCAGGGCATTTAAGTCGCATGCCAATCAACCCCTAAGACATATATTCTTTGTCATTCTTCCCTGCTTATCGGTATTCAAGATTGCTTGGCACTACTTCGTTTTGCGAATGTTTACTTTGTTCGTAAATTGATTCTAGCTTACATATTAAAAACATTTAATAATGTTATACCATTAAAATAGAGTAACAATAGTTTTAGATTATAATATTATTAACTTTACTATAATTTTTAGAGTTATACTAGAAAATTTGGCACGCACTTTTCGCGTGCGAATCTTCAACTGATTGTTTTACATGTAAAAAAAGTGAAGTTAACTACTTAATGTGTATCACTCAAGTGAATTAATCGATTATATATGTGTGTGAGTGTGTGTGTGTGTGTGTGGAGATGGACTATTGAAGTTATCTTGTTGAATTTACGAATTAAATTTGTGATTTGTGTGTTAGATGATAGTCACTACCATGTACGCACAATAATTGAGTTTGTAAAAGGAAAAAGTGATTTTATTTATTTGATAACTAAAGAATCAAGGGGCTGAATAAAATAATCGATAAATAAAATTAATTGCGTTATGTACGTGAACTATTTAAATTAGAGAGTAAATTAGGAATTAACCAATTTGGTCCGTTACCCTGGTTATATATATTTTTATAATAGTAATAATAGATATGGTGAACTTGTACTTTACAAAGTTGAACGACATATTTTCTTTAAGTATGGGGACCTAGGATTAATATTCAAAGAGTATCTTGAGTCAATAGAAGAAAGGATAGGAAGAACTGAAATACTCTATTGAACTGAGACATTTAGCCCCCACAAAATTAATAGTGGTATCAACAATATGCGAATGATACCAGGTTTTGAATGGAAAGACACGTACTATATAACATGGTTTCAACTTGCAAGATTAGTAGTCGGTTCTACAATATCTACGTGTCCCTTTAAATCTCTGCTAATCGTTCTCCTTACCTTTTTACATATCAAACCACTTGCCACTAAAATAATTATGTCAGCCTATGTAATGATAATTATTACAAGCGTAGTTAGATCTTACATCGTGTTACAATCTTGGAGTATCTCTTTTCTCCTTTATGATCCATGATAGCTCGAGTTTGCCCATCAGTGTCCGGTCCCATAGTACCACAACAAAAAGGTTAAGATACGAGAAATCCATAACAGGTTGTTCTAGAGCCAACTAAAATTCAGAAAAGAACCCTTAAAAGAGAGTGTTTGTCTATAAATGATTCGATTGGAAGAAACCGATCTGAAATCGTTAATCCGATTCGAACCATTTTGATTTTAAAATTTCGAATTTAAATTTTTTAAATTTTCGGATACTGGTAAATCGATCCGAATATCTATAGATTATTTGATCCGATTCGATATATATAATTTTAAAGAATATTTTATTAGAATAAAAGTAAAAAACTAAGTATAAACTATATATATTTATATACTCCTCAAAAGTTGCTCGGAAATTCAACGTGAATGTACGTAGATGACAATGTTTTTAAATTTTAAACTTAAATGTTAGCATTCGAACTCTTATATGAAGGACATGCAGTATTTAGTAATTTATCAGTTTTGACGTTCAATATTGTTATGTCACTTGTAATTTTCAACTACCTCAATTTTTTAATAATATATTTAAGGAATCAATTAAATATAATAAAAAAATAGTATTGCAAACTATGCATTATCGAATGGAGGTAGATTTAACCGATATGATGTAGGATTAATTCGAAACTAATATAGAATTAATTCGAATTGGATTATGAATTAATATGTTATTTATGCGAATCTGAAAAAATTCCAAAAAGTCGGATTGGTTGGTTCGGATATATCCGATGTCCACCCCTATGTCTAACAACTAAAATACTATATTTTACTTAATTAAATTTTTTAAAATTATACTAAAACTTCTTAAGTAACCAAAACGCACATAAGCAGTACATTACTCTTCTTGGTGCATGGAACTAGAAGCTACGCTTAATATAAATGGATTAATTCAGTATTTTACAGATTTCTCACTAGTTCAAGCATAATATCAAATTGAACTACATTATTTCTTAAGTAACCAAAACGCACATAAGTAGCCACAGTAAAAATTATACAAAATACATAGAAGACAATGAACTACATTGGGTAGATTTTGGTAACTAGATATTTCGACATCTGATCTTCTCAATGGGTTAGCTTGCCGACACCAAGTCCAGCGCTGTATTTTGCCACAATATTAACCTAAATGAAGAAAGATGAATTATCAGTGATTAGACAGTATATTACGGGAAAATAGTGAAATTTAAAGTGGTTTCCCTATAGGTATATATATATATCACATAATGCAATGTGCTTTCTAATTAATTGATTTATTGGAAAACTTCGAGTAGCTTTAAGAGGCAATTTGCAGTTCGTTAAATGGTTTTAAATCCCCACCACTATACGAAGACAACAATCATCTTCTCCATTTGCCAAAACACAGTAGCAATCATGGTTTCAATAAGTAACGCTGATTAATTGAAGTGCTAAATTATTCATATGTTAAAAATTATAAATCTTGAGTTTCAGATTTTATCCATTTACATTCATCCAAATTTGTTCTATGAGTTGCAACAAAATTCAGTTTTAATCAATATTGAATCGTAATTATAAAAATTTCAAATGCATATTTGATTTATAATTGAAAATTACCATTACAATTTAAAATTAATTCATGATTAAAACTGAATTTTGTTAACAATAAATATTAATAGTAGTTTATTTGGGACATATGAATGAAGTATGTATGTACTAGTATTGCTAGCACATGTATTATGATGCATGGTCCAAATCAAGTTAATTATCACCAACAATGCTGCCAAAACTAGATCCTTCAATATCAACCGACAACCGTATGCTAACAAAAAGAACCTGCTTTTCCTTTTCAGAGTAAATCTCGTAAAAACCTTCAATAAATAACTCTGAGGAAAACCTTTCCCCCCTGAAATACTGGTGGTAGAAAATTTTACTTCACATTAAAACAAATTGGGATAACTTCGTGTGCCGA
Source organism: Plantago elongata (assembly GCA_036897095.1). NCBI lineage: Eukaryota > Viridiplantae > Streptophyta > Magnoliopsida > Lamiales > Plantaginaceae > Plantago > Plantago elongata. The sequence goes on along the minus strand of JAYMSP010005338.1, from coordinate 744 downwards.
AAAATCTAGTGAAATTTATGTGCCCTCTCCTTTTAGTGATCTCTTAACAGTTAGGAAAAATGATAATTTTCAAAATAACGAAAAATATGATGAAATACCAGTCACCTGATTTATGTTCAAGTATTTAGGATTAGCTAGGTAGGGGTCGAAGGGGTAGTGTAGTTATTTTCATATAATTAAGTTATTACAGAAAAAATACACTAAACACAATTACATAAAATAAATGAATTAGATGCATAATTAGAAAAAGATGAAAACGCAAAATAACATAGATAGAATTTTCTAAAAGACCTTATATTAAGCAAATAATCAACAAGCCAAAACACGTTATAAAAAGAATAGGAGAGGAGCATGTGCCATAGGTCAATAAATCAGTATTTTGGAACCAATTTTTTACCTGAAAAATATACTCATACTTCCGTGAAGAACTGACATGATATATAAAGAGGCAAAAAGTGAAATGATAAAGAAGAACTCTAACACGTATAAATTGAGGAAGAAATAATTATGAAAAAGAAGGTAATCCAACTATCAGACAGAACTAGTCTCACAGTTCTTTAATACAACTTTTCACAATAATTAACGTAACAATGAAACTCCTATACTAACTCATGAATATAAACCCCGAAGATGAAATTTAAAATTCCAGTCTTCAAGTTTACTTCTTGTTTGGGCACAATTAGGGTGCAACTCGAATTGAGGAACTTTTCTTGGCTTTGATTTACAACTTAAATTGAATTTCTT
>JAYMSP010005337.1:0-13883 GCA_036897095.1 Plantago elongata | reverse complement strand
CATCAATCCCTTATGAAATAGTTATTGCTGATTTTGCAGTCGAAACACTGCACAGAAACAATGGGATGAAACACTTGTTCTGGTTCTTGGTGGAATTGCCCGGATTTTAAGAACCTTTTTCCCTCTTCTCAGAAATTTAAGAAACTTTCAGTCTGGTGCGTTGGGGTCAAGTTCTATTCCAGTTTTCAGCAAATACATAATTCTTCTTTTCAAATATAGACCATTTGATCATTTCGCATGTATTTTGCAGGTTGGGAGTCTTTGCTTATCTTTGTAAAAAGCAATATTCTGATGGGCAGTAAAGAAGTTGCTCTTGCTGCAATAAACTGTTTACAGTCCACGATAGTTTCTCATTCTCCAAGTGTAATAATTTAATTTATACCTGTCTAACGAAAAATGTTGCAAGTCACTCAATAGTTTTTCTTTATGTGTTAACATTGCAATATTTTATTTCAACATTTTAAATAGTTTCTATAAGGACCTCCTTTTGTTCTTTTATTTGAACTTCTTTTTTTCCTTTTTAAACAGGGAAATCTTCCACTGACATACCTGAGGTCAGTACTCGATATCTATGAGGTTATTTTGCAAAAATCAACAATCAGCTCAGACAACGTCACAAGCAAGTTGAAGCAGGAAATATTGCATGGCCTCGGTAAGGACTTGACTCCTAGGATTTCATACTCAATTCATTTACTGTGTATGACTGAAGATTGAATGCAAACTGGCTGTGTGCCTGTGTGTGCTGCATGTGTTATATTGATGTATATATGGTTGATGTTCTGTTCATGAGACACCTTGCTCTCTAGTATAAATAACACCAGCGCCTGCAACTCTCTTTCTCTCCGTGGGACTGGGAATATTGCATCCTCTGACACTCCTTATGTTTGGCAGGAGAACTATATTCTCAAGCTCAAGATATGTTCGATGATGGCATGTATAAAAAGTTGCTATTGGTCATAGATTCAGCCATCAAAGATGCAAAGTTGACCAATAATAATTTTGAAGCAGAATATGTAAGTACAATTATCCCATGAACATTTATTCACATAGCCACCTCTCCGTTCTAATTTTTTTTTTAATGCGTGGAAGGAAATAAATATTCTTTGGTGAGGATAGATTACTTGGACCAGTCTCTTTTAGCCATTTTTTTTTGTTTTTGTTCACTCCCTCCAGGCCTGCACTCTTTTTAATGCTTGCGATTTGGTTTTGGCACAAAGTTTAAGCAGGATGAATATCAGATGCTTTGTGGATGTATGATATTGATAATGTTGTAAGTAGATGATAAGGTAGGATAGTAATAGTGAATAAAGGATTGATTAACGGGTATGTGGGTTTCCTTGAATGTAAACGTTACACTTTTGAAGAACACACACATAGACAATACATGAAGCTTTTAGGAGAATAAAGGGAATAAAAATTTGGAAATAAATCGTAACACTGGGAATCATGTCCATGACCTATATTAGTCATGAGGTGCCTGCCTAACAAACTGAGCAAAGCTTTGTTGGTAGTATCAGTGGAGCATTGTGAATCACATTTCAGAATAATATATTTATTTCTTCCTACAGGGCCATGTGCCACCTGTACAACGTGCTATACTGGAAATACTACCATCATTACGTCCAGCCCCGCATCTGAACTCAATGTGGATTCTCCTACTCGAAAAGTTATTGAATCATCTTCCTGCAGCTGATCCCTTCTTTGATGACAGTGAAGGTGGCTCAAGTTCTGCTGGTGATAATCATGTTCCTAGTAAGACCGTCTACCTTGCGTTATCCTGTAGTTAAAATTAGAAATTTTAATATCTGATACAACTTCTTTTTGTGGCAGCTGATTTACCAAATGGGGACACTTCCGCATCGTCCAAGAAAAAAGAAATAGTTATAACACCCACAATGACTAGCAGCACTTATAATATGTTTGCAGAAAAGCTTATGCCTGTGCTTGTTGATCTTTTTTTGCAAGCTCCAGCTGCACAAAAGTATAAGATTTTCGCAGATGTGATTCAAGGCCTGGGAAGGTAAACCCTGTGCTTCTCTTCGAAATGGTAGTTGACCTTTTGAACTTGTTGCCATAGCAAAGTCTCAAGTATAACACTGAAGTCAATAGCTAGCAGATTGTGAAATTATCTAAATTATGAGATCAGATCAGTTTTGTCATGGTGAGGTTTAATGGTTTATAATGGAGAGTTTTCATAATTTCTTGCCAGAAAATTACTGCAAACAAGGGAGTTTTGTCTCTGGATTATCTGTGCTTTTCGTTTTTTTCTTTTAGTTATTGCATTCAGCTCATATTAGTCATGTGAGTCAAATCTAATTTAGATCCAGTCCATTGATTTTTTATATGGTCTACTGTAATACCAATCTGTTTACATGCTTCCTCTTACAAATAAATTTATATATGAATATTTTCAGGAAAACATTATACTCCCTCCCTAGAATTGTAACCGGCCCCAATCCCAACTTTTAAGTTTTACCTGTGTGTCCATTCAAGATTGAGTCGGCCTGTAAAAAATAATTTTTAATGTCTATGACAATGAATCTGTGAAACTATAATTTGTTACATGTGAAATTGAGGAAGGGCTATTAAATAGAGGGCCCAGTCAATCTTGTCAAATAATGTTCAATAAGTTGCCAGTTGCCACCCCTTCTCTCAGAGATACTTCATCTTTTGTGTCCCATATCCTTGGCATACACCGATCCAGTTTAACTTCATAAACATGCCCTTTTCTCCTTTACAGACTTCTCCTTGCACTGTCAGTTTTAATATATGTCCTAATTTCTAGAGATTTTGATTAAGAAATACGACTATCTGGTTGCCAGTTGACATTTTGTATAGGATAAAGTCAGATTTTTCTTGCACTTGAGTTTATTTTTGTGTCAATCTATTCCATCTAAATGCCGTTTCTTCTAGCAGTGAGTGGTTTTGAAAGTTTTTTTCATCTGGAAGTAACTTGTCATCTAATTTGATTTGGGCATATAAGATATAGAACTTTTTCGTCTTATAGGTGTATGACTACAAGGAGGGATAATCCTGATGGTGCTCTTTGGAAAGTTGCAGTTAATGGCTTTCACCGAATTCTAATTGATGACATCACTACCCTAAATACAGCATTTGAAGCGGACCCAACAATGAATAGATCTTCACGAATACATGTATGGAAAGAAGTGGCTGATGTGTATGACTCATTTTTAGTGGGGCACTGTGGCCGGGCCCTACCTTCTAATGCTATTTCAGCAACAGTTTTCCAGACAGACTTTTCTCTGGAGATGAATATCTTAGACACTCTGGAAGACAAAATTCTGAGATCAGAAGCTTCTGCGGTTCCCTTCGATGTACATTCTTTCTACCTGATATTATTATGTGCTTTTTCTTGAATATTTATCTTTTACTGTGTGCTTGAATCATACTTGCATTGAAGGTTACAAAATGTTCATGCTATAATTTAATCGGCAAGAGAATTCTAACGGATAGAGTTTGATCTAGGTAGAACTGCATGAAGAAATATCATAAAAATGATTAGTTTTCGTGACAGCACAACTGTACAAGTTTTTGTTCCACTATTCACTTTAAAAGGTAATTTTCAGCAGCATGCGGAGTTCAAGACTTTGATCATAGTTATGAAGAGACTACTCTCTCTGTGGCAGTTTTCTATTATCACCAAATGCTTTTCATCTTGAGCGATTCTGATATATTTATTTATTGCTTAAATGGGAGTTTAAAGTTCAGTTGTAAATAACATATAGTTACGTGAGATTATGCTGTGTACATTATATAACATGTTTATAATGTAATACAATTTCAATTGCATTTGCAGATTCTAGAGAGATTGATTTCAACTCTTGATCGATGTGCATCACGTACTTGCTGTTTGCCACTCGAAACTGTTGAACTTATGCCTTCTCACTGCAGCAAATTCTCAGTGACATGCTTGCAGAAGATTTTTTCATTGAGCAGGTATTCTGTATCTAAAACAGCTTACACAATCAATTTTTTTCATGTTTTGTTCTCCAATGCCTCACACCAAACATCATAATGCAGCTATGAAATGGGGACCTGGAACTCGACTAGCTCCGAAGTTAGCAAAATTGCAGTCATGATTCTGATGACCAGATGTCAATTCATTTTGAGAAAGTTCTTGTCAGATGAGAATGAATTGGGTTTGTGATTCAGGCTTCACTGGTTCACTCTGTTTCCTTGCTTCTTCTCCAGTTTTTATCAATTGAATCACTGCATTTCTATTTCAGGTGAACGAGCTTTGCCATCTGCAAGGACTGAAGAAGCCATATATGTTCTGCAAGCGCTTGCTCGTCTTGTAATTCATCCGGAAACAGCATCATCTCTCCCTTTGCCTCATCATCTGAAGGATGGTACATCCGAGGAGAATCTGAGACGTTCACATTTGCTGATTCTCTTCCCATCCTTTTGTGAACTTGTTATGTCAAGGTAATGACTTGAATTCACTTGCTTCTGGTTCTTTAGTAAAAGATTGTATCAAACACCCCAATCCACCCCCCACAAAATAAATAATAATTATTAAAATACTTCTTTTTATTTGTGCTTATATGCCCCTGTTGCAGTGTTGCTTCAAGTTTTGCTATAGCTGCATACACTATACAATTTCTATAATCGTACAAATCCCTTCACTAATTGCTTGTTTCAGTCCCCTCTACATTTTGCCTAAAACTGTCTTCCAATGACCACCAGTGTGGTTACGATTCTAATGTTTCCGAGTATAATGCTAATTTCTGATGGAGTCGTCAAATTGCACGAATTGCAGACCTTGGGAGCTTCACAATCACACATCTTCTCTATTATGCTACTGTGGAAGTTTTCATATATTTTGTACAACATGCTTAGTTGGACACATCTTTGTTCACTTTATTTGTGTGATATTGTCTGGCTGCAACACTGCCGCATATACAAGTTATTCATGATATCTTAAGTTTTACAGGGAAACACGGGTTAGAGAGCTCGTACAAGTTTTACTTCGACTCATAGTTGGAGACTTGGGTTTGCAGAAGCTTGAGTCAGCAAGTTAGGTTACTGTTGAGTGTAAACTATTTAGCTTAGGTTTTTGACAAGTTATGACTTATGAGGAATTTTTTTTTCTTCCTCCCATCAAATTTTACTTGTATGTATAGATCAACTATTTTACAGGGTGATTGCCAGCTTATTATTTAAACACCGACTCCGACCATTTATTGATGTAATACTCTTGAACATTACTATGTAAATTATCTACAGCAAGAGTTATTTTTCTCTGCAAAATTGTCCTGAGGATGAGAGGATTCCTATTATGTTTGCATGGATCGTAAATGTACATCATAATCTCTCCAATTTACTAAACTCGTTGCAGTTACTGCAAATATATTATTCCTCCACTCCCGTTCCAACAAATTTTATACATTTACCATTTTCAATCATCACATCAAATTTGATAAATTACTAAAAAAATAAGTTACCTCACCACTAATAAACAATAAATAATCTTAATTTTACATGAAAGTTATATATTTTGTCACTAAAAATATACTTTTTCTCCATCTTTTTATTTGTTTTATTAAATAAAGTTTTCGTATAAAACTATGCAAGTTTGATGGGATGAAAGGAGTTCTTTTGAAAAATTTCAGCTCATCTCTCGACTTTAATTCTTTTTAAAATATTAGTGATCGGCTCAAACCTTTTTCGGAGGACCAATTCAGTGGAGATTTAATACTCGGGTGAGGTTTGTCTGTGTACGATTTGATCTATGTCTGTCTGAATGCGATACAAGTGCTATGTCTATGATGGAATATGTAGAGAGAAGTATAGTCACTTTTCTTAATTCTCTGATATTTTCCGGTGGAGTTTAGATTCGACATGATTTCCTATAAGCCGGCGACAGGTCCATAGGTATGCTAAACTTGTTTGACATGAAAGATAAAAGGGAATTGAGCCAGCCTCACCCCACCGGCTCACAAACTTACTACTTTGATATGGTGCATCTTCGGATACAAGGATCAGATTCGCAATTCCATTCTGGGTGAGAAGTTTAATCTGTTAAATGTGAGTACACATATATTGATGGGATATTTGGAGTTATGGTTATTGGAAATTTATCATTTATGTGATAACATCAGTATACAGATGGACATTTAGATATATGGTATCAAATGGACTTGTTCTCTATATATATAGAGAGTGTGTAACGGGAGACATTGCACTATTAATACAAAATTGGTGTTTAATACATAAAGTTACCTGAATAGATGGACTTATTTTAAAATTTTCATCAAACTCAAAGGCAGTGCCCTCTGAGAAGAAGTAGAAAATTTTGAAAAAGGTACTCTAAATTGTAACATTTCCGAAAAATATACCTTTGGTTGTTACCGTCCGATTTTAAAATCTTAAGTTGATATTATATCTAATTTTGGTACCTCGTGACACGTGGCAGCTTAATTACGTGACACGTGTCACATTGACAAATATAGAAATATGGTGGACCTAAACGTAAATCGATCGTCTTTATTAATTGCAAATAGATCCTAAGTTTAACAATATTACTAAATTATCCATATAAAAATGAAAATAATTTATAAAAAAATAAAGAATAAAATCTTCTATGGCTGAATTCTTTCGTGGAGCTTCTAGATCCGGTCTGCTTGGGTGCTCCGTCGATGATGAATTACTTACAAAATTCAAAAATCCAATTTAAAGGTTTATTTTAGCAAATCATATTTTTGAATTTATTTATTTATTTCATATTGTAATAAAATGTGAAATATTTTTTAAAATATATTTGAATTATATTAAACAATTTATACCCATAAAATTACAAGACAGTGATACATGTCTCACATTTTTTTAATTTAATTTAATTATTTTTTATTTTTTATTTATTTTTCATTTCTAAAAAAATTAATTTAAAATTATAGTCAGAAATTTATACATTTTTTTTGTAATTTAAAATTAAAATTTCCCCTCTTTCTTCTTTCTTTTAACCTTATTTGATGTTGATTTTACAAAATAGGGTTGATTTATAATAATTAAAAATTATGTGGTGAAATTTGAAATTGTCAAATTTTATTTTATGTGCGATTTCACCCATCAAAATTCTAAAATTTCATATTGACACGTGTCACTTAATTAAACTCCCATGTGTCATGGAAATACCTAAATTGAATACAATATCAACTTAAGGTATCAAAATCGGATAGTAACATTTAAATTTACCATTTTCGGAAAAGTCACAACTTAGTGTATCTTTTTCGAATTTATCCCAAGAAGAATCACAAGTAGATATTTGTGGAGCTACTTACTGAATTTTGTAAATGATTTTTTTCGAATTACAGTTGCTAATTTGTTGAATAATACGATAATAAGTTCAAGCCTAAATAAAATTTTATTCTCTTCAACTAAAATTTACTAAACTGAACTGAATTTAACTCAACTGAACTGATCGGAATTGAACTGATTTGTAGTATAAATTATAACTACGCAAAACCTAAATGAAATTAAAATATCAACTTTAAATTTTTACGGTGTAACTACGCAATGTCGGAGTTAATTGTCCATGGAATATGTGATCTCCATTTAGGAAAATAGAAATTATACATCAATAAACATATAAACATCATGTCTTATTGATCAACTATACTACAAAGTACACAATCAACTTATTTTGTCAACTTTCTTTTCCTCATTAGCTTGTGTTCTAATCCAATTGTATAAAAGCCAAAGAAGAAGAAAAAAAGCTGCAAATAAATATTTCACCAACTAATTAACTACACAAAACTTCGGAAGAGGCCAAGACAAGGCACTCTAGTACAAGAGAATATCTCTTCAAGTCCAAAAGCATTATAAGTAAAAAATGAAACACAAACATATGTATTGATGTATGTTATATCATTTGCAGTAGGGATGCAATTCAATAATTCTTGTGAAACCTGACCAATGCTGATTATTTATTTTGAGTATTGGTGGTGTTCAACTGAGAGTTGGACTGGTTAAGCCTTGCTGCTGCAGCTACAGAGGCCGCTACACCTCCTGGGCGGGTGCACAGGTTCGGATCATTCCTCAGCTCTGCCCCTATCACCCCCTCTGCATCTCTACGTGTCACTGGCTTGTCCGATGGAAGCTTCGAGCTTGCATCCTGCAAGGCATCCATGTTTCTTCTCATTAAAAATTACAAATGTGCAATGTACATTGGCAAAACTCTTTAAAAGGAGGCATGTAAGGACAGTCGCCCCACTATAAATAGAAAATTCTTTACAGATCGTATTCTGGGTCCACTCTTGTCATAGGCATAGCCCTGACGGATATTGTATCCGCCAGGGATTCAATGTAATTGGTCATGAACTGAATGAACATGATGATTTTAATATTTTATAGTAAAAGGATTGAAGTATGAGTGGATAACCGCAAGAATTTCGGAAAGCTTTGTTTTATCCTCCTCCTTAGTGACTCTAGCATTGCGAGTGGCAGCTGATTGAGCAGCAGCAGCAACACCGCCAGGAACAATGTTGGTACGTCCGGTAGCCCTGACCTCGGCAGCTTGGATTGCAGCTGCATCGCTGTAGTCCACCGGCCTGTGACCTGCTGTTAATGCAGTTGCCTCGAGTGCTTCACCAATGGTGATGCAACCGGCACGCTGCTCAGCTGATTTTTGAAGGATAGTGTTGTCTGCAGAAACTGGCTCCCTCTGATCATGAGCTAAAATCTGAAATCAAATTCTTCGTTCAAACGTGATTCGCAGCTGAATGATGAAATGAAAATAGCACGTTTGTATTTCATCTACACGTGTTTTCTTTTAATAGACATCCACACATGTTTTCTTTAAATAGAGCTGACTCAAATTTTTAGAGGCTCCATGTAAATTTTTTCTATTATCATCAATACTCTATATTATAATTAAGTAAAATATCATACTGTAATTATATAAGTTACACCTTAAATAAATTAAAATTTTTAAAAATAAAATAAAAATTCAAAACATTATATTAATTCTGAATCGTACTCTATTCATAGAATATTTAATTAATATAAATGATATTTATATCGTGTTAAACTATGAACATATTTTATTGCGAAGGGTGGTTAGATGTTGACAAAAATATGTTGTTTTTTTATGAATTTATATTTTTTGTTATAAAAAAAAAGAAATATTTAACTGAAAAACTAATATTTTAACTTTAATAAATATAAATGATTAAAGAGTGTTCTACAATGTTTATATATATCAATGTTAATGTTTTAATATTATTTTTTATCAATTAATAAAAATAACTGATCATTTTTATTGTTTATAAATCATCACATATAAATTAATTTAAATTATATAAAAACATAAAGAAACATAAATTTTAAAGACTATATATATTTAACGAGTACAATAAATAAACAAATTAAATAATACCTATAAATGCATTTAAAAATCTACTATTTGGATATATAAAATGGCCACCAAATTTATTAGGCTATGTGTGGAGGTACTCTTCGCCCCTCGCACATGCTAAGATCCAACCTTGATCGTAAATATCGTGTATTTAATATATCAAAAGATAAGTAGGTCGATAGTGAGTGTGAGGAAATGTATGTTTGACATGGGCGATTAAGATCAAATAAGGCCGGATTACCTGGTCCGCAATGGCTGCTCCATTGGGAGATGATGCTGCAGGCTTGGCTTTGTTCGCCTGGGCGGAGGACGGCACAGTTGCTTCGTCCTTGGGTGTGGCACTGTTGTCGGTTTGTCCACCATCAGTCTTTTTGGAAATTTCCTCGATCTTGGAAATTTCTTCACTTACAGAGTTCCTGATGGGTTGTTCCTGGCTCATTTTGATCAGCAGTTTGTGAGAAGCAGAGTGTGTATTATTTGGATAATGTCAATTGTAAGTGGATTAGGAGAATGTTTTATATACAAAGATTAATGGTTAATGTGGTTTAGCAATCTAAATATGTGGTTGGTGGTTTAAACAAACAAGTGGTCGGTGCATATTTTTCTCTATTGGTATGGTGGAGATAAAAATGGTGCGCTATACAATTGAGGATCCCAATGGAATCCTTCAAACTTGTTACTTGTATGGAATTGGTCTTTCTCAACTTCCTATTCTTTCTAAATTGAAGATGCACATTTAAAAAAGAAAATCATATTCATTGAAGTTAACTTATTTGTCTAGTAATTCAAATTGTATAATATATTATATTAAAAAGGTGAAGTATATATTCTATAATGTATCAATTTATAAAACCGTATACCTCCATTTTTAAAATTATTTTTATTTTTCTATTCTGTTATTTTTCATGATGAATTATCTTTTAAAATATAATAATTAACACATAATAAAATTATGTTATGTACTAGTTTGAATTTTTTTATTTTATATAATTTGTAAAATAATGATAAAGTAATATTTAATTAATTAATGGTCAAAATTTATAATGGTTGACTAGTCAATGTTAAAATACAAAACTTAAAAAACGGAGTGAATACTTCTTATTTCATAAACATAAATTAAGTGAGTATGTAGTGATATGTACCTTTAAGTCTACCTTAAATCACCAACGACTTATAAGTCATCTAATACGCTCTCAAGACATCCGCTTTGGTTCGGCCTCACGAGACATGGGTCCAACCCAACGCTACTTCAAATCGGTACGACCAACAACTAATATAAGCAAGGCGTACAACCCAGGACCATGGTGGAGTTGTGTTCTGTGTCCGGCTCAATTACGAGACCACCCTTACATGTGCTTGTGATTGTTGAAATCTCACACTAATTCATGAACTTTGGGGCTGATTGACATGGCAATTAAATGAGGATTTTAGTGAAATTGTGTTTGGTATGGAATTAAAATGGGGGTAATTTGAAGTGTATTTTAGGCAAATCACTGTTCATCGAGCCAAATGGGGTCATTTAAATGCCTGTCAATCAGCCCCTTTGCCTTTGTCGAATTATACACTATTATGTAGAATATTCTTTCACCACAATTCATATATAATTTATTTACAAATATTAATAATATATCTGGTTGAGACATAATTTTCTTAATCACAAATACAATTCCCAAACAACACACCATAATCTGACAATGGAACACAATTAGGGTTACAAGTATTTGACATAATATTTTATTAAAATTATGAAAATTTAATTAAAACATCTAAATACTTTATTAACTCAAGATTTCAATCCTTATCTAAGTAGACATTAGTAATTACTAAACCAATCAATTATCAAAGATTGGGGTTCAATTAGATGGGGTTGAATGTGTGAGTCAACCCATTTTATTTCCTGATAGATTGTATTTGTTTCAAGAATGTCGTTTGTTACAATCTCATTACACTAATAATTGAACTAATATATTATGTAACCTATCAAAGTTATTATAAAGTTGCATTTGACATGTTATAGTACTTCAGATCCTTTTCCATACCAATTGAGCTAAACCTTGTCATGTCTCAATAAAATAATAAACGGGAGAGTATGGAATTAATCGACCATTGACTAGCTAAGCATATATAGTCACTCATGAATCATATATGGATAAGCGTGATCTTTGAATCTCTATTGCCGTTTTAAAAAATAAATGAATAAGCGTGAGAGCAGTTTAACTATAAAAATTACATTTAAATTCAACACGTTTTTATCGAATATTGGCCGAGAATAAAACAAAAACGTGAAAGCAACTTCTCCTACAAATAAGGAGGCGTACCAATTACACACCAACACTCTACTCCTTCTTCATCTACAAAACAAACAAAAGTCGTTTCTTCTCCTACAAGCCTTCTCTTCTTCATTTTCACGCACAAAATATTCCTTTCTCACAAAATCTCAAATCATCAACGATGAGTGTAGCATTCATCGACGGCCAGACGGTGGAGGATTTCGTGAACGACACCGCATTGTTCGAGAAATGGGTGAACCGAAAGTTTCAGACGCTCGATACCAACGGCGATGGCGTTCTATCGCGTGACGAGCTACAGAAGCGATCCGGAAAGCTAGCCTCCAACGAGTTCGAATTGCAATCCAAGGAAGAGATCACGGCTATGTACGACATTATTTTCGAGAAATTTGCTGCTGATCAGAGTGGAACCATCGATCCAGTGGGATTCGGGTCGTTGATGAAGGAGTTGATGCTCGCGAAAGCGCGTGGGATCGGGAATTCGCCGGTTTGTTTCATTCTTCAGGTGGATAGCTTGCTAATGGGCGCTGTTCAGCGTGCTAATAATGCGTAAATTGATCGATCGATAATTCTTCTGCTTCGTGATCGGTGAATTTGGTAGTCAGGTTCATTTCGTTGATCATGATCAGGTTTCTATGTTTGTTTACGATTTTTACGATCTTCTTGAGTTTCTGAAAGGAGATTGGCATTGTTATGAATTTGTTATATGGTGACATGGTGGTTGTTGTATGAGTCGACTCGATTAAAGTTTGTTGTTGATCAAGATTTCAACTGTTTTGGGGTGGTGGATATTTTTGCTTTAACGCCATTCAACTTAGGATTATGAATACTAGCTAGCTAGTGTGCTTTTGCTATTTTGTCATTATTTCAATTTCTTTTACTATTACTAATACCCCTCCTCCTCCGATCCAATAAAAATTTACTAACTTATTACCTATCTTCCATTAAAAAAAGTTTGAATAAATAGATAGTTTGTAAGATAAATTGGTGACGTTGTAAGTAGAGTTAAAGTGAGAGAGATGGAATAACATAATGATAATATTGGGAAGATAATAATAAAGAATTAGTTAGTGGAGTAAAAACTTTTCATTTATAAAATTGGTAATTTTCTAATGTAACTTTTGAAAAGGAAGGCGATGAAATTATTAAAATAATAAAGTATTATGCTTTTCCTATTAGAATTTAAGAAGGTCAGACTTGATCTATAAGAAGGAAGTAATTTGCTGGGCGAAATTTTAGTATGTCATGGAATTAAATTTTATGGTTTAGTGCGTATTTGGCAGGAAGTTAAAATCAATAAAAAAAATTATTGTAGCTTGATTTTTTTTTAAATTTGAATTGCTAGTCAAGCAATTCGTTTAACCATTGATAATGGGTAGCTCAAAAGTCCCATGAATAATTGTTGCAAATGGAAGCTCAAAAGTCTAGTATACTGTATATTAACTCCAAAGAAAGTGTGTCACCTTTAGAAAATTTGAAAAGGCGTCTCATTTGTATGCCAAAGAGTCACCTTATTCTACATATCAAAGGAATAGTGTTGTTAGGTGAGCCGAGTTTTATTGAGGAATCGTTAAATTTAATTCGGTAAAGTTCGACTCGGCTCGATAGGTTATTTCGAACAGAGTTTAAATTCATACTCGTTTTGTAATCGAGTCAAATTCGATTCGATAAAGCTCATTAAGAGTAATTTTTTAATAAATTATAATTTTTTATACATACTTTTAATATTTTTACTAATGACATCTCGTATTTTTTCGAGTTCGAGCTCGTTTTGATAACGAGTCGAGCTCAAGCTCGACTCGAACCACACTAAAAAGGAAGATATTGTAATAAAGAATTTCTACTTCAATCATTTTAAGTCAATACCATGTAAGTAAATTTTCGATACCGATTTGGATTAAAAATTCATTTTAATTTTAATTTATAACTTGTTGAGGCGTCTTGTATTTATTATTCCGTTTCGATGAGATATAATTAATTGCATTGCCTCCAAATCAATCACAGAATAGTGCATGCCTAAAACCAATAGATTTTTATTTTTTTTTCACCAGGTAAAACAGACAAGTAACATAAGCGCATGAAGGAAATTCCTCAAAGATAACCAGTCTCAAATACATCAATTATTTGCCAGAAGATCACCAAAATAACTGTGATTGCTAAACATTAGAGGACTGAAATGAATTGATTACGAAAACAAAAACAAAAACTTCCAAGTGGAT
>JAYMSP010005336.1:0-13885 GCA_036897095.1 Plantago elongata | reverse complement strand
GCCTTGACATTGGTTACGGCAAGAGCCGAATGGAAACCGGTGGCGGGTTTGGATGTCATGGTGGTCGACGGATCAGGGAAGTAGAAGAGAGAAAAAAAGAAAAAGGGAGAGGTTGGTCGAAGATAGGTTGGGAAGATTATTTAGAGTTTGACAGTGTGGACGGGAAGAAGAGAGAAAAAAAGAAGAAGAAGAGCAGCAAACGGTGGAAGAGGGGAAGAAGAAGCTGTTTTTATTGACGTGAGGTCGGGACCTGGCTTGATACCATGTAAGAGTAATGAATATAATCCGTGTCTATTCATAAAATTAGAAGGGGTATATATACAAGTACCAGAAGCTATAATCTAAAGACTAATCTAATCAGAAAACTAATATAACTAGAGTTCTATAATCTAAAGACTAATCGAATCAGGAAACTAAATAGAGTTCTAGTATAATCTAAGGACTATACAATTACATAGTCTAACAACAAGGTTCTATTTCAAATGACATTTTAATCAACATTTATCCTGATTGCGGAATTAGGGATCGCAGTTGTACATTCTTCATAATGACTTGTACATTTCCTCTAACAATTACTAGTAGTTACTACTAGTACTAGTTTTATTGTTGATGTAGTTAATGGAATCACTTCTCCATACAATTACATTAATGTTAAACGCATGATGCATTTTTATATATTACAAATAACACAATAACTATTATAATTCATAAAATAGTCTTATAATTATAAATAATTAAATAAATATTAACGATTATGGATATGAATTATAACAATATTAACATCTCAAATTCATCATTATTTGTAAAGTATGACTAATGATTTTAAAATATTAATTTTCGTTACGTTATAGTATCGTAGTGTATATACGTTCATATATGTAGATGTGATAATTTGATAAATTTTATAAAATTTGAGACTAATCATATATGTATATAATTTGTTGTACCTTTTATAATATATAAAAATATTTCATCTGTTTAATAAAACCAGTCCTTCGTTTAACAATTCCCTACAATTATTGGGCTTTCATGTAATCTCCGTAAATCAGTTCTTCATACAATTCAATACGATCCTTCATTTTCTACATATAGGGATAAACATAAGGTTCTCTACCTTTGATCAAAACCGTTTAATTTGTATACGTGTCATAACACGTTTAGTTTATAAGTAAAAATTCACTTCTTAAATTAATGATCCGATCATTTCACGGAATTTAGACATAATCTCTAACTATTAGCTCGGTTAGAATATACAACATTACTTTTGAAATAATCATGCAAATTACATATGAGTTGGGTATACTTTTCCTCTTTTCAAGACTTTTGATTTTCCAACTTAATAAATTTAATCTCATCGAAAAATATAGGTCTGTAAGTATGCTTCAAACTATTTTTCTCCTAATTAAATTACTACCTCTCTTGCAACTTCCCTTGCTCATGAAATGTCGAAATACTCAACAAAATGATCATAGATTAAGCAAATGGCTTACTAAAAACAAGATTACAACAAGTGTATATTGGAGCGGATGAGATTATATGATATCGCTCTTACTCCATGGGTTCCCTACCGAAGCATATTATCTCTGCGTGCTTTGAGTCGAATCATCTTCTCCCAACGCATTGGAGTTTACTCTTATGTTCTAATTTCTGCTAGTGAAGAGCCATATGATCATAGGAGAGAATGCAGATTAATATGGGGCAATGAACAGAATAAAATCATTTTCACACAACGGAATGTGTTTGGGCCCAAACATTCGAGACGGATGTTGTTGGGTTAAGGTTTAGACCATTTGGGTTTCATTGTCTTTGGACTGTTATCTACACTTTCCGAATTTTCCCATTGTCGGGCATCAAAATCTTACAGAACAAATTCTCGTATGTATA
Organism: Plantago elongata; assembly: GCA_036897095.1. Classification (NCBI taxonomy): domain Eukaryota; kingdom Viridiplantae; phylum Streptophyta; class Magnoliopsida; order Lamiales; family Plantaginaceae; genus Plantago; species Plantago elongata. The sequence continues at coordinate 12,001 of JAYMSP010005336.1, read as the reverse complement.
CTATATTGCTCAGATGAGAATCAACATTCATAATTTTATTAAGACATGTTTTAAATATCTTCAAAATTTAATGTTTGTATCATGATTAGTACGGGCAAGATGATGACCAATTTCAATCACTTAACTATATTGAAAGTTTAAAACCATATTGGATTTCAAAATTGTTGAAATCAGACTTGTTTGTTGGAACTATTAATGTGTGTTAAAGTTTGTCAAGCTGATTAATCTCAATCTAATAGGGGCTGATTTGGATAGCATTTAAATGACCCCATTTAGTTCGATGAACAGTGATTTGGCATAAAATACACTTTAAATACCCCATTTCAATTTCATTCCAAACACAATTTTACAAAAATCTCCATTTAAATGCTATACCAATCATCCCCATAAACATTTCTAAACCACCCCTGCAGAAGACGCGATATCTGAACATTGCACGTTGCGATTTTGATAGTTATGTCGAAAACAGAAAGCAGTGAATTAATGTGTACATTTTAGTGGCTGACAAACATCCTTTTTGGCTCAAGATTGGAGTTACCGCACGCAATCTATAAGCATCTGTTAGAAACTCTCTGAAGGAAGATCTCAACAACTACATTTTATATTCTAATAAAATCACCACAGAGGAAGAGAACATTAACATGTGATGGATAATTTATTCAGACTAGCTAGCACTATTACACTACTAATAACGTCGTGGAAATAAAAAATTAAGATTGTTTCCACTCCGTAATTCGTGTTAATTATACACTATAAAAATAAATAATTTCACAATACGACTCATTTTAAATCATATATTATTAGATCGGCATGTACTTTTCTATCTCAAACTCATTCTTAATCATATACTATATATCTTTTATAAAAACCGTGTATTTGAGATATATTTCATTTCGAATGGAATAAAAGAAGAGTAAGTACAATGTAACAGGTTTGCTTTTGTCAGATTTATTAGTGTACAATAGGGTACACAAATTAATATCGCTACCAAAGAATCTGCTACTGGAAGAAGATTTGATTCATTCATCACCATGCATAATTAACATTATTTATTTCCGCTGAACTCAATTTGCCGTGGAAACAGTACATATATTTATTTAAATTATAGAGATGTTTCCCGTTTGAGCTATAACAAATTAAAATTAAAATAGAATGAAAATTGAGAAGTTGAGATTGAAGGGGGTGGGAGAATATATTCCTCAGAAACTATAAATTAGAAGTGGTTATTACTTATAAAAACAAGGTTGTTTTACATGACACTTTTAAGAAATGTAGTCCAATGAATTGCCAAACATATACCAGTAAATTTCCACTACTAAAGAGACCTAGCTAGACTAACATGAGCGCAAGGCATTTTTCTTCTAGTATACAGCTCACCACATTTGACTCACCAGTATATTTCAAATCTATCACACCCTTAAATTCTACATATGTAGAGTTAGAGTTAGGCCTAGTATCATATCAGTGATCTTCATGGTACATACCACATTCGGTTCCGATCTATAATTACTTCTTTCCAAATCCCATAAAACCCATCGCAGTCAAACTTTGCACACAAGGCTCGATACATCTACTCATTTTACTCGATCGTCATACTATCATATGGCGTACTCTGGTCTTATATGAATTAAATTTAAAGTTCCTACGTACACCCAAAGTACATCTAGTACATGGTCAATTATTTTAGTTTGTTCCTGCAACTTACGACATCGAACAGATGTGGAAATTGGAAGAGGGCAAGATCAGTGGTAATTCAGGGTCTAATTACAACAGATTAGGTTATGGATGTGGATCTTTGGAAAACTAGCATTTACATTATAGCCGAGTGTGATAAACTATGGTATATATATACTTACTTGGTCCCGTAATAATATTTCGTTTCATTTATGTTAATCTATTTTACCGTTCATATGACTAAAATATTTTTTGATCAATCATCATATATTAACTACCGCATAAAGTGAAAATGAGTGTGCTTCGGATTATGAAATTGAAATATAAATAGGAGAAAAATTGTGCTATTTTCTTGAAAATATAAATTGATTGGTGCCGTGCTCACTGAGCTGCAGGTAGTCTGTGCCATTTTGTGCAAACTCAGTTTTTTTGCAGTTTCTGTTCATCTGCGCCAATTTGTACAGTTTATTATCGTATCCATCCTTCTTGCTGTTCTTTTTTTTTGTTTTAAGAGTTACAAAATTTTATTCCTCAACATGAGTTCAAGGAACACCAGAACTAGTGTTCGAATACAGGACGAGACAAAGGTACAATTAAAACAGAAACTAAACACCGCAAACCAGCAATCCTCAGGACAAAAAACCAAAACTCATAGACAAGAGAACAGTGACTAGTACTGAAAGGTCATGAACCACCAAAACTATGCTTCAAATTAGATACCGATCAGATGCGAATTGATCACTCCACCGCGCATCTAATATGTCTCAATACCTAAAAACCCAGCCGAAAGTGAGGGTTGCAACAAAAATTAAAATGGCGGAATATCAATCATGAAAGAGGGAAAGAAGAGATTGATGATTGTCCATTAAGGCATCCAAGAAAGTGAAACTAGAAGAAGTATGATAGATTTTGTTTAGCTTTGGTTTCTAATGTGCTCCTGCGGCTCATATTGGTGTTCCTTTGTTCTCTTAGTTGAATTAATAAATTTTTAAACAATTTAAGAAAAGGTTATAGTACCTGTTTTCATCTACAAATCATACACTTCAAGCACTTTCGAATAGATTTAGTATGAATTACATGATATAAGTAAGTGGTTAATCATGAGTATATATATGACCATGGTGTCATTTAAGTATTAATGCACTACCAATCTTTCAGTTCTGCAAATAGAATTTACTGAGATGGTTCATAAAAAATTCCAGATGTAAATACTTCCTTAGTACGTACCATTTCAAATTACAGTACACATTAGAATACATTTTCTTAATCAAGTGAACCTCCACCTATCAATTATTTAATGAATCATTACTAGACAATATAATACACCAATTACAACCCTGCATACAATTTTTTTCATATTTAAAAAAACAAATATAATGCACATAGCTCCATTTTTATTGATCCCGTGCTCCCCTGCACACGAAATATACGGTATAATATACCAATTAACTGGTATAAAGATATAGGATTAAAACATTATAATATATAATAGTCGTATGTACATAGTGAGAAATTAAATTAAAAAGATAAGAAATAATAATATCTAGAAACTGTAAAAATGTATTTTAAGCTAATTATATTACAAGATACAATCATCAATACCACCTTATAACTTTTTGTCTTGTCTTAACCAGAACCACCTTATAACTCCATGTTTCGACCACCTTATAACTTCTATGATATGAGGATTCGAGCTCTACACCTCCTGCTTACAAACTCCAACTCTTTACTATCAGACTACCTTAACTTAAGTTAATGTGAATATTAAAAGTGGTATATACTTAATTATTTGCTACCTGCAACTTCTCACTGACTTTCATATTCTTATTTAGTTCAATCAATTATAAAAAAAAACTTATTACCTAATCGTTTAGCCATTAGATGATAAGGTAAACTTATTATAAACTAATGAACTTTCAGCTTCATAACAACCGCCATTAACTTACAAGTATGAACTATAGTTTTACTAAACAGTCAATTAATCATAAGTCCAGTTGACAGAATGACATAGTATACTAATTTTAGGGAGCAATTTGATTTGAGGGGCAAAAAAAACTTCAATTGGAGAATGTATAATAGCTTATGCAGTAGAAACACAGATCAAGAATGTAAATGCCTTTTGAAGTTTAGGTTAGGAAATGCCTGATGCATATAATCTTGAACCTTTGTTTAATGCACTTTAAATGTGATATTACTAATCTGATTTGGTCTGTGACCTAATGTTTTGGAATGGAAAATACCATTTTAATGCATATGAACTGTAGAATATAGGCAATACTTTGTTGTTGAGCCTGATGTTCATTTGTCTATTTACTATAAAAACTTCAATTTAATGAATGATTTCTGATCTTGAAAAAACAAGAAAAATATCCCTACTAATGAATAGTCTGATTTGTAAAGCAACTAGCTCTACCTTTTCAACAGCCATCACTTTTCCATTTTTGACTATCCTTAGCAAAATGAACATTTGCATATAGTTAGGGATATTTCTCTAGCAGCATCAAATTCAGAAATACATAGCAAAGAACAGTAGTACTGAACTAAATTAAATCAGTCACATTGATTTATCATCTCTCAGTAGTACTTACACAACAGCAACTGGCCTTTCGAAATTAAAAGACCCGTGGATTTAAATCAAGATATGATGGACATAAGCAAACACAACATAATCAACGATGTAACTAAATAAAAATAGATTGAATTCATCAGACTGTTGGAGAAGAAGCAAAACTTACATTCTTATCAAACTAATAAGCACCAAGTCTTGATCATCTGTTATAAGAAGACAAAGGGAAAAAACAAAGAAAGTTAAAGGGAATCACATCAATTGATTAGACATGAGTGATGCATAATTCACAAACTAATAGTAAATGAAAAGAAAGAAAAATTCTTTACCTTACCTAATTGATGAACTTGTGCTGATCCAAAATGGCACATAGCTGGTTGGACTGAGCAATGAAGTTACCATAATCCCAATTATCATTAGCATTACCAGATGGAGTTGCACTTGAGCTTGAGCTCAAATCCCTCGAAAACCCCCCGTACACCGAATGGATTGGTTGCTGCTGCAATTTCCTCTTGATCTCCTGAATTAGGTCATTATCAGTTCCTCCATAATAAGTAACCGGAAAGTGAATTCCGACTTCATCGCGGCTTCCTGAAGCATGTACATAATTACTCCTAGTCACTTCATTGAGCTGCCTGATGCACATTTTCTCCTTAGTTCTATCTCTGGCTCTTGCTCTCGCCTTTGCTCTCGACTCTTTCGTGAGGTTCACTGAATCTCTACAGTATTTGTTCCCAGCCACTGACTTGCCCTTTAAATCTGCTGCAGGTCCCAGTGAGTTCTCATTAGACAAAACTTCTTCGCCTTCGGAAGGGGTTGAGGACAAACTATTGACAGCATTGGACTTCAAGACAAGTTCCTTGATTGCTTCTTCTGATTTCGAGAGCAGCCAGTCAAGGGTCTTGCTTGGTTTGTTGAAACCTAGAAGCTCCTGGAGATCGAAAAACTTTCTTGCAATGCCAATGGAGAGCCGAATTCTCCGGTCCCTAGGCCCCTGGGATGTGTGTATCTTGCTGTGCCGGTCTTTTTTAGCGACAGTTTGATTTTCTAAAAGATTAATGGAAGTGGGATACCCATGAAGGACTTCCACTTTTCCATTCAGGGCATCTGTGTCGATAATGTGAGCATTGTTCGCAGCTAGGTAGTGGCTCGAGAACAAATCGTGGTTGTGCTGTTGTAACACGATTTCATTCGCATTGAGGTCGAAAATGGAAGAAGTGTTGGGACGAGAGTATTGGATTGTGGGTGGTGGTGATGAGAATTGTGGATCATTAAAGTAGTTCTGGTAAGAGTTCTTGCCAAACATTTTGTTTTTTGTTTTTTTGTTTTGTGCTAAAAGGAGGAATATTGATGGAAAGGAAATTGTAAAAGGAAACCTTATGATCAGCTTTTACATTAAAGATGATGAAGAGAACTATTTCTGGAACCCCTTGAAGCTCTCTTGAGTAAAGATTCAGCTTTCAAGAATGTTGTGTTCTTGTAGCTAGAAAATGAGGGTTTTTTTTTGGTTGGGGGTAAAAGGTCAAGAACTGTTGTGTTTTAGTAACTTGTCATTTACCTGGAAAATGACTTTGCCTGCAGGCAAAGACCTAATGTCTTTGCTGGGGAAGAAATGGATACATGAATTGTGATGGAAATAGTACATACTATATTATTATTAATATTTTGATATTCAAGTATAGTGGGCACGCATCAATCCCACGTTGCTAATATACAGTACGTTTATTTTTATATAAGACAACCAATAAATAAAATATTTACAGTTTTAAAATTTATAACAAAGCGGACAATATCATAATGTACAAGTTGATCTTGTTGAAGCAGAAAATAATCCCGGTGCTATTGCATTCTTCATGTTTTATATCATATAACCTTAATTTGTCCAAAATATTGAAATAGTTTTAAAAATTATACACATTTGAGAGTAAATAATCTGCAATTATATGCATTTAGTGCTAAACTAACCTTGCCCTCCCAGCATACCAGCAATGTCCAACTGCTGCTGGAGCAACAATCACAGGTGGATTCAGTCAAAAATCCTTATCACATTAATTTCAGTTGTACTCTGCCATACATCATGAGAAGTGAGAAAAGAATATACTCCGTCCTAAATTTTTCAAACACTGTTTAAGTTTAAAAAATAAGATAAAGAGTACTTTTTTATAAAATAATAAAATAAAAGTACTTTTGTTTATACCTGAATGTCATGAGATGTAAATTTAAGCTATTGTATAAATATTTTGATTTAACATTTGGGCTAAAAATGAATATAAATAAAAATGAGAAGTTTTAATCAGGACAATAAAAATAATAATTTGAAAAGTTTAGAACGGGATCGAGGAAGTAGTGGATAAAAATGCATTTAAAGAACCCCTACCAATGAAAGAAATCAACAAGAGAATTCCCAATTTAAACCCTGGAAACGAAGTTATCTCCACAGTCTGAAGCCCCACTTAACAAAAACTAACAATTTAGACTAAACAACACATGTTGCTACTTGATGCAATACTACAAAATCCCAAATAAAAAACAAATACTACTATACTAATGTGAAAGTGATATATTGACAGACAATCTTGAGCCACTTGAACTTAATTGCCACTTTTTAATGTTTTGTATTAATTCACTAATCTATTTAAAATAGTTCCACATTTTTAGTCATGAATACCCGAACGGATTAAGGAGGTTGGAGCAGAAGGACTCATTAGTGCTGGGACTTATACAGATCTGTGGACACTCATCTGCACGTTTTATCCTTTATATATAAAGTAGTCAGTCCATACGTTAACGTTTAGGTAGGTTATGCAATATGCAAGTGAAAATTGTTGGAACATATTATGTGAATTAATTGTACACTTGATAATCATGTTGAATTATGTAAGTTAGTGGCACTATTATAGGTCGTCCGTAGTACAATTCAAGCTTTCAATATGCTCAATCTAATTTATTTTTGTAATTCTACTTTTCTTGGATAGTGGATTATTCATCAGAATTGGGTTGATTTAGAAACATTATCAAGAGTTAATTAGTGTTAATAGAGTATATTGAATTGAAAGAAATATTATAGGCATTTAGGCAAAATGAAACAATCGTTTAAAAGATATAATTCATGTTTAATAAAACTAGCTGAAAAAAATAATTGATAGTTGTTTAGGTAGTTTTTTTTATCATGCTAACTTTGTTAACTTCTCAAACTTAATTTATTTAAAGATTATATATTTACGTAATAAGTTTTTAAAAAATTTATGAAGTTGAAAAACTAGTAATAAACAGAATTTGTTTAAAAGGTTATACATTTACGTAAAAAACTTTTAAAATTTTTATAAAGCTGAAAAGTTAATAATAAACATAAGTATAATTACTAAACTAGCTATTATAAGATGAAGCTCTCTCTAGCTTAGTAATATTAGTTTAGCCTCATGTATTTATACTCCATACTCCATAGATACTTATCTCCTTTGTTTTCTTTTTTTTCTTTTTTTTGGTTCAAATGGCTCAAGGATGGATGTCGTAAACTATGGAGTGGTAGAATTGATAACCTGAAAAGTTTATGGCAGAAATGGATTTAAAATTATAGACTAGTTGTACGTAGAGCTATATATAGTACACAAACGTAGGATTAATAATTTATTATTAGGCCTATCTAAGGGTCAAGGCAGTGGGACAAACAAAAATGCTTTTAACTTTGATCTTGAAGGGGCCCTAATGCGGTCCGTCCATGTAGACTTATTCACAAAAAATTCGACTCGACACCAAAACCTAATAACAAATTCATTTCAGACCCTTGGGTTTTTCATTGCTTCCTTCGTTATAATTGTTTTTCTGCATCTTTGTACAAACTTTTGCTTCTTTTCTTCCCTTCATCGTACGCCTTTAATGTTATTATTATTATTCTAATTATTATTATTATTCTTTTATATCTACGCATGTTTGTCAACTTAATTTGGTCACCAAATGTGTACCTTTTGGTCTTGAGAATTTTGCAAAGTAGTGGATACTAGTATTAGATATCCGTTTGACGCGAGCTGATCACTCAATTACATTTATTTGATTCAACTAAAATGGTTTAATAGAGTTATAAGGTGAAGAGTGTCCGTAAAGAAATTGAAGGTACAAGTATAAGGTGAAGGGATGAGAAATTAAATCCACGTAGTGTGTTTTCTCCATTCGAAGAAATAATACTCTATTACAGGGAGATCACGCAACGAGGATTCAATCGCATCACATGTACCTCAAGCTTCATTACCACTTCATCATATTATAACTCACAAATGGTTGAACCATTTTCTCCATTCCAACGGAAACTTTCCATTTTCCATTTTATCATGTTTGATGTCCCATTTAAAGATTCACATTTCCAATTTTATTTTATTTTTGTAAATCACACCTTTGATATGTAATGTGTGATAAAGGTAGTCAATTACTAATACTAAGTAAATACTTGAAAGTGGTTATGAGTTTCAAAAGTAATTTTGCCGTAGCTTATTTCTAGGCTAAAAAATACGTACCCAATTTTTTAATGTATCTAAATATTTTAATATACTAATAATAGAAATTTCAACATATACATGTTCAAAATTTTATTAACAATTTTGTGAGTTTTGAATATATTATTCATAAAACTTAACGAATTTTTTAAATTCGTATATATGAATATGAATGGTGTATTCAGTTTTAGTGGAGTGTATTTAAAATTATAAATGATAAAAACATCACGCGGGTATTCACGTGTTACGGATACTAATATAAAAATAAGAATAAAGTTAATTTGACTTGTCCACATGGATTACTATATGCAGACTTAATAGTCTTGCACGCTTATTATTTTATATGTCGGTGGGTTAAACTCATCAAACCTACGAAAATATATTCGAACCACCTATGACAGTTTAATTTTAGTTGCATACTTACGTTGCTAGCTCTTTCTTCTGGTGGTGTCCTATCATGCATGAACTTTTTATTAGTTCGTAAAATAATTAAGCAATTATAAGGTTATGAGCTGAGCAGATTCATCGAATGATATTTTGAAATGTATAGTTTTGTGATATAAAATTATGATGGCTTTAAAAACTTGGAAAATATATTCGAATTAAAAATTTCCGGACGACCACATTAGGGCAGGAAATATTGATCGATTGACGATAATGATCGATGGATACTCGATATGATGGATAGAAACAAGTACCAGTAACAATATATCAAATCAGAGTAAGTTGTTACTTTCGTCTGACTTTTTTCAATTACTACTGTTCTTCAGGTAACATGATATTGATACCAATCTAATTATGGATATTGCGAATCAAGCTAATGTCGGACATAATTGCATAGTAATGCTAATTTGTTTTTTGTTATAAATACAAAAATAAAATGACCATGTTTGTCATTTACGACTGGTATATATATGTATATTATCAATGATAGCCTATGGTGAAGCAATAATTAAGCCCTATGTGTACTCTATAACGTGAGACTTTGCATTATCCTACCAAACTTGTGTGATAAGGTCTAAAAAGAGAATTTCACGTTGGAATGCTACAAAAGAACATTTGTGATGTGTAAATTCCAAATTTAACCCTGTATCATTTCAATTTTCACCTGCGCTCGGCTCTAAATTGGTTATTGGGCCAGCCCATATTCTGCTGAAAAATCGTAGTTCGTTACCTAAGATCTAGCAAAAGCCCAAAGCTGCAACGCTATATCTTCATTGGGCCTCTGTGAAGCCTTTAACTGCCATTTGGGCCATAATACAGCAGCAATTTATCTTTCTTTTGATTGATATCGATCTTTTTTTTATATAAACAATAAAATTGACTCGTACCTCATGTTTTTAGTCGGAGGAGAAGCGAATTACCTACTAAGCTGCACTTCATTGTTAGATTGATATCAATCTTGAGTTTGTTCGTACTTTCTCGTAGTTGCTAATGACAAATTGACAACAACTGAAAGCTTCAACCGAAGGGACTAGTTCAATTGCAATGAAATGTGTGAATTTACTTTTGATGCGAGCTTATGCTACTGATGTGTTATTAAGTGTTGTGAGGATCAGGTATATTTGAAGGTCGTAGAAGGATATGAAAGATATGGAAGTTTACAAGGTACATGATTTAATCCAAAATTACATTTTATCATGGTTTGTTGCATGAAATTGCTTGAACTTCTCTAGATTATAGCTATCTGATTGTCCAGTTTGCTTAATAAGGTAGATATAATCATATTTAAATTTTGTTTATTAGGTAAATTGAGTAGTAATCATTTGTGAATTGGTGAAGTACATAGAACATTATGTTCTAGCCAAGAAAAGTTTGGGCATGGTTGCAGGTTAGTTTTGAATGTGATATATATTTGGTTTAGAGTGTGCATTGGAATTTATACTCCCTCCCATTCTTAACCTCTTACCCTTAATAGAAGATATATCACAAAATTTATGAGAGACGGTCTCTAGATGACCTATGTTATTAATAAAATTATCCATATAATTAATCTAAAATACCTACGTTATTAACAAAATAAGTTTTGTTGTAATATGATGAGAGCATAGGTGTTTTGATTATTTTCTTGATAAGCTCCGTTTTTAGATAAATTATCAATAGACCAAAGTGAGTGAATTATTTTGTCTCTTGTTAGTGGAAGTTTTGGTATTCTATAACAGTAATCGAATGCCTGAGGGCAGGAATGATGCCTTGAAGCTCTGCTTTTCCATTACTGTTTTACGGCCTTCATGTTTATGATGATGAAAAATCTAATGCATGATACAAATCATTCCTGTACATAATTACTTACTGAGATATTATATCTTGTTTTTCTTCCAGATATGTGAGGGTGATAGAGAGTCTTTTTTGCATGCCAATTGAATCAAGACCAGATCATTTTATGCTCCTAATATTTTATTGAAGCATAAGATTAGTTCAAGGCAACCTGGGAGAAGAGGAGAAAGAGTTTCCATGTAGTAATCGTGTCAGCAGATTTTTTTTTAATAGTATTGCTGCACTAGAAGAATGAATCTCAATACGGATATTCGATCCAGAAAACACACAGGCCTTACTTTCTATAATTTTTACATTTTGTCATAAGGTGGGAAATGAAGTGCTAGGCCTTGTATTGATGTTACATTTCTAGCTTGGGAGTTTGTAATAGATGATTCAAGTTCGAGTGAAATTTATCTTCAAGTTATATCCAAGATCAACGTATTTACTTGTACATCTTTCTAATATTCCTTATTTATTATATTTTACAATTTCAGTTTAGTTCCACGTATAAAATATAAGAATATGAAAAATCATAACCTGAAATGGTTCTTCCAATATGTAAATTGAGAAACTTATAATGACATAAAATTGCGTCATTGTAGTAACCTACGGTGGCACTCATAATGTAGTTGATCTAGTTTTATATGGTATATTTTGCACTAAAAAGGTCACCAAACAAGTATACTGTGACCGAGTATGGGTCATAATATGTGCATATACTCACCCAGTGTTCCTAAAGGAATTTATAGTCACCCCTTCACCTATTAAAACCTCAAACCACGTCACGACGTCATTACAGAACTTTTTTTATTAATATTCTACGATTGTGTGTCACTAAATCCCTTTTTCTAGTAGTATAGTGCCCATTGCATTGATCGACATATGTTTATAACGGATAACAAAGTGTAACTCAGTTGGTAAGACATTTCACCTTCAACTAATAAATTGGAAATTTGAGTCACCCTTTAACCGTTTAAAAAAAATAATAAATAAATAAAAATTATATATATATATA
>JAYMSP010005335.1:0-13888 GCA_036897095.1 Plantago elongata | reverse complement strand
GCTGGTCATCTAACCCAGCTAGGCAGGTCGGTCATCCGCCCCCCCCCCCCCCCCCCCAACGTTCCCAAGGGGGGCTAACTTTCTTGCAGCTAACGCGACTAGTTAGACTGGCAATGAAAACTGTTATCATCCAAACAAGTAGAAAACGACAACGACTAGCGAGCACATACAATCAAGCATCCATCCACGATCAAGGTACTAACATTCAAATTATTTATATGAGATTGAATTCTCCAAGACAAGCCAACTTGACCAGGGGCTAGTTGGTCAACTAGCCCAGCTAGGCAGGTCGGTCAACTGCCCCACCCCCACAAACCTGTTTAGGAATATCGGTAACAACCATTGATTGGGTAACACCGCACGTGCATGAATGAATGTGTGCCCTCCTGATATGTTCAATCTACAAGTGACCACTAAAAACACTGCTAAGTCAGTACCTACCACCTATTACGTTGACGATAACCGTAAGGAATCACATTTATTCTCATTTGCTTCAACTTGCTTAAATCAAACATCGCGCCATGAGTGGTTTAAACAGGTTGAAGTAATGAGAATTAATGGTCAATCATATACTAAGAACTCGTCAGAAACAACGGCCATAAGTCCAAGCACCAACCTCTAACACTCTGATCAGGGGACAACCTTCGTGGGTTAGGTCCATCTCGACAAACGTACGACACTCCCAACTCAACTGTCTATCAAACAAAGGTATACTCGGCCATCTGAATGATAGACGTAGATTGACACCCCAGTCGACGGAACAGGCCCGACGCCAGACGGACAAGCAGAGTGAAAAAGTTCAAGTACCACTCTTTCAGACTGGAACTTCAACAGGGGGACAAACCTAGTGGACATGGTCGGACTACACTGGACGCGTTTTCTAGAGTTTAGTTCGTAGCATTTCATTCAAGTTAGACAAGCATGTTTATATGAGTTTTAGGTCATTTCTCATGTTACACTCACAAGACATTACTACAAGAATTTCAGTATGCCTTACTACTGTGACCCGCACATAAAAAACATTTTTTTTGTGAAAACGTTATACCACTTATAGTCGATTACTTATGCTCATTAAAGTTATGTGTTCAAAATTCTACATGTTATTATTGTACATATTGATTTCAAGACTTTAGCTATTCATAGAAAGACTTTAGTAACCTACCAAATCACTCCCAAAAAATACTACCAAACACGAAACTTGAACAACAAGAGAGCTAAAGTCCTAAAATATCTGAAAATATTTGAACATACAAAACCAATCCAGCCCCACTGAGGGCAATGCAAATCAAAATGAGCTAACATAAACAACACGAAGCGCAAAATAATCCAACCCGACATAGAAGGCGATGAAAGCAAAGTCATAGTGGCTAAAGTTCCACAAGCTCACAAGTTCCAAAAGTTTCACCACCTAACAAGAAAATCACTAAGTACAACCAACTCCACCGACTCGCCCCTCCGGTCGGCTACCAGGGCGAGCGGGAACCGAACATACACCTCGGTCAGATACGACTTACACCTCCTGACTCGCTTCACAAAGTAATCCATCTGTTCCCCCCTTAAAACTCTCATACATAACCCGTGCTCATTCAAGATCAAGCTGTGACTCGCAGTCTGCCTAGCCATGGAAAGCTCCTCTCTGGGGGCTTGAAACCCGCCTTCAACTTGTCATTCTCACTGGTAACCGAAGCCAACTTCTCCTCAAGCTCAACAGCTCTAGCCGCTTTACGCTCAACGTCAGCCATAACCTTCTGTTACTTGGCCAATCTCTCCTTGGACACCAGTGCGTCGCTCTCGAGACGCTTGTTATCCCTCTTGAGCACCTGGACAAAATGCTTAGCTTTTTGGCACACTTCTCTGGCAGAAGTCGAATCCGCCTCCAATAACTGCATGGCCCTACCCATGTACACCACGACACTGAAGGCCTATCAGAAAATTATCAAGAGTCACGACCCAATATAGACATGCAAATAATACCAAAAGAGAAATGCTAAGTAATCACGAAGTCTACCTTGGCAGTCTGACAAACCACATGCTCCATCAAGGGATCCACTCCATCCTTCACCAGCGGATCAAGATCTTCAAGCGATAACATCCCCCCGGAACTCAAATATAACTCTCCTAACTCACAAGAAATCTCAGTTCCATCACACTTAATCTTCACGACTGACGGGGAGTCTACATTCGCTTCACCACTCGCCACCGTTAAGGGTGAACCTGCATCTTGTCCCAATGAGGAGGGAATAGAATCAGCTCTAGTGGGACTCAAGGATGCTCCAACTGAACTATCTGGTAGAACACCAAGCAAAGTGTCCGCACTCAGAAGGCCATCCTCCATGGCACACGATCCAAATTCGGGCATGCCAGGCAAGACACCAAGTAAGTCGTCAGTCAGACTACTTGAGAGCCCACACGACTCGAAGTCAGGCATGCCTAGTAAGTCATCTGTCAGGCTACTTGAAAGCCCAACCTTCATAGCAGTTGATGGGGTGCCAGGCATATAATTAGAAGCATCGTTCTTTGCACCTGGAACTTCAAGCTTTGGCTTCTTGCCACAAGGCCCCAGCGAGTCGTCCTCTTTCTCCACCGGAGTCACGGTCGACTTCACCACTTTTGCCGACCCCATCACTTTGGCAGCGTACTCGTCCTCATTACCTGTCAGTGCATGAAACGAGAGAAAGAAGACATCAGAACTGGTTATCCGAAACACTCCATAATAATGCTAACAATTCCAGGACCCAATTACCTCCAAATGACTGAATAATGGCACACCACATACGGCATGCCTTCAGCGTACACGGATTCAGGAGATGATTGATCAACCTGGTCATGTTAGACGCACTTCTTATAGCCTTGATCACTACATCTCCTTCATCCAGTACACCCCTCCTCGCAGGTATGCCTGAGAAACGAAAAGTTTAGATCATAACTCAAATATGAATAATGCAAGAGATAGAGAAATCACATTAAAAGGCAGAAAATTCGAGCTTACCGAAGGGTCTCCACGCTGTTGGAACCCTTGCTAAGTCTGCCGGTTCAAACACGTGCTCGCTAATGACCATAAAATACTTCTCTTTCCAAGATGACCTATCAGACACATTGCCACCCGAAACAGGGCCCTCGATGCCTACCCTCGAGTTAAATTGAACCCGTCCTTTGTTTGGCGAGACTTCTTTCAGTGTATAAAAGTGACAGAAAGTGTCGACAGACACCTGAACTACCAGAGCCTCACTTAGTAATTGCATCCCAAGAATGATCCTCCAAGCATTAGGCATCAGCTGATCAGGTGCAACCTGGAGATAACTTAGCACATCATCCACAAACTTGGGGAGTGGAAGCTTGAGCCCTATTTTGGAAGAAACTTCGTACAGGTAGACCATCCCGAGAACTTCCCAGTCTACCCTCTCTTCTACCAAGGGAGATCGAGATCTGGTGTCTGCAGGAATCCCATAAAGATCCCTAATGTAGGCCAAGTTCGCTTCGCTAATGAGCGAGGCCATATCACCAGCTAAGATAAAAGAAAGCTGACCTACGACAGACACCGATCCACTAGGTGGACCTTGGCTGTCCACCCTAGTCGACCGAGAATACACAACGATCTTACTTGGACGCCCTTCCATAATTCGCCTATGTGCAAGTTAGACAAGAAGAAGCTTCATCAAAAAATCCATAAAAAAACATCTATTCTGTCCAATGTCTGAAATACAGGCTAACATACATGATAGACTTCAATGCACTTTAGACTAGAATGAATCTAACAAGCAGACACAATATCCATCGCCAACAAAGTTCGTTCCAACATCGTCAGTTTGCATGCCAAACAAGTTGTTTTATCTAGTTCTACAACCAAATATCAACATATCCATTTGCAATCAAAGAAGTATCATGACACAAACACAAAAACAAGACCAAGGTATCCAACAGATTCGACTCCAAAAGTAATGATCAAGTCAAACAATTTATATATATCCAATCAATGTCACCGGCACCGGTTGATACAAAAAGAGTAACATAATAGTGTCCGCTCGACACTACATATCAAAAGAATCAATACAATGCTTGAATAGAGCAAAAGTGACTTACGATATCCCTAAACCTACTATGCTCCAAGAAAGCTAGAAGCACCACCCGTCGACTGATGAAGCGAAATCCCAGCTCAAATCCGTGAAGTAAGCACCTACACAATCAAACAATCGATAAATAGGCAAAGGACAGACGAACTCCAAACACCAATCTTCAAACGTGAAAATCCAAACATAAGCATAAAAATTTCCATAGAATGATTATGATATCATGAAGCCTTCCCACACACCATTCTCCAACAACCAAGGAAATGGTGAGAATTAGCTACATTAAAATTTGAATACGACTTACACAACCTCGAGCGCAAAGAATGAGAAAGCCCCGCGGTCCAATTAAAGTTTTCAGAGTTGCAAATGGTGCGAGTTTTCTAAAAAGTCCAAAGCAACATATTCTCTACTACAAAGGTTACACTCAGCAGGAGACACTAGCATGATAGAAATACAATATTCGCTATGATTTGAACGAAAATTTCGCTACCCGATACTTACACCCAAACAATACACACCCTGGTCCCAATCGTAAAAATAGGAAGGAAACAGACTACTATAGAGTGAGAGAGACATCAGATCTGTTCAAACATACTCCAAATACTCACTCCATAAATCAGAACGAGCGAGAAACCGAGACTAAAACATGTTTAATCTGAAATGGCATGACATTGCCTACCCACGCAAAAGAATCAAAATCAAACAAAAAAAAATCAAAATCGACATTGCCCGCTTTGCCAGATTAAAGATACTTACCAGAAAGTTCAGATTCCGAACACGCTCAGCTCCCCTCTCCTCTCCGTTCACTATTAACGGTCGATTAGAAGCACAGTCGCCGAGAAAGCCCAACTCGGCCAGAAACTTGGCCATCTGCTTCCTCTCCTCCTCGTCTGCAACCACCAGCTCCAACTCCTTTCCTCGTCGCTCAGCTACACGCTGCGAATCCATCCACCAAAAAGCTCAAATTCGATCGAGTTCACCTAACCTCTTCCACCCTCCACGGCCGCACAATGCCACTCGCCGGAGACGGATGAAAATCGAAGCCCCCTGCTCGATTCCCGTCAAACCGCGCCTTTCTCTCTCGCCTCCGGTCGCGATTACAACCACGTTCGGTCTGGAATCCACCGGAAAATTCAAAATTCCGGCAAGTCGTCCCATCGCGTCTCGTAGTTTGCTTTCCTCTGTCCTCTTCCGCTCCCTTTCTCTCATTTCACCGGAAAATGCAAGCTGGACAACGTGAACTGAAACGGCCCAAGTCCGACAAGAGTCGGTCCTCACGGTGGCTGAAATCCGAGCACAAGAGAAAGAGAAAGGGGAAGGAGTAAAAATCAATTCCACAGTGGCAATACTGGTGTCTCCAAAATAAGGAATGTGACTTATGTTGGGTATAATAGAGACAATCTCGAATATTAAAATTTTCATATTCGATAAATTATTAAAAGTCAAAGCCTTATCTCCATGTTAAAACAATTCGGGCAAGGCAACGAGTTTCGAGTAAGGCAACACCTTTCGGGTAAGGCAACTCCTCTCGGGCAAGGCAACACACATTTTCGGGCAAGGTAATACCTTTTGGGCAAGGCAACACATTCCGGGCAAGGAAACCCCCATTTTCAGGCAAGGCAACAAATTCCGGACAAGCCATCCTATGCATGTCAACAAGTTTCCACTTTGCTTGACACACAAAAATTAGTTGCTCGCAAGCGCATGTTAACCTTGCTTGACATTGCCAAAAATTGCTTGCCCACAAGCGTATGTCAACCGTGCTTGGCGTACCAAAAATTACTTGCCCGCAAGCGTATGTCAACCGTGCTTGGCATACCAAAAATTATTTGGTTGTAAGCGTATGACGACCTTGCTTAACACACAAAAATTACTTGTCCGCAAGCGCATGTTGACCTTACTTGACATGCCAAAAATTGCTTGCCCGGAAGCGTATGTAAACCGTGCTTGGCGTACCAAAAATTACTTGCCCGCAAGCGTATGTCAACCGTGCTTGGCGTACCAAAAATTAGTTGCTCAAAAGCGCATGTCGACCTTGCTTAACATGCCAAAATTTGTTTGCCCGCAAGCGTATGTCATCCGTGCTTGGCATACCAAAAATTATTTGCCTGCAAGCGCATGTCGACTTTGCTTGACATGCCAAAAATTGCTTGCCCGCAAGCATATGTCAACCGTGCTTGGCATACCAAAAATTACTTGCCCGCAAGCGCATGTCGACCTTGCTTGACATGACAAAAATTGCTTGCCTGCAAACGTATGTCAACCGTGCTTGGCGTACCAAAAATTACTTGCCCGCAAGCGTGTGTCAACCGTGCTTGGCGTACCAAAAATTATTTGCTTGCAAGCGCATGTCGACCTTGCTTAACATGCCAAAAATTATTTGCCCGCAAGCGTATGTCAACCGTGCTTGGCATACCAAAAATTATTTGCCCGCAAGTGCATGTCGATCTTGCTTGACATGCCAAAAATTGCTTGCCCACAAGCGTATGTCAACTGTGTTTGGCATACCAAAGATTACTAGCCCACAAGCATATGTCAACTGTGCTTGGCATATAAAAAATTGCTTGCCCGCAAGCGTAATCGACCTTGCTTGACATACCAAAAATTGCTTGCCCGCAAGCGTATGTCGACCTTGTTTGGCATACCAAAAATTGCTTGTCCGCGAGTGTATGTCAACCTCGCTTGAAATGCTAAAAATTGCTTCCCTACAAATTGCATGCCAACATTTTCCCGTCGTGCTTGACATCAAAAAATTGTCGACTTACAAATTTTTCCGTCAGTAAGTTTCCATCTTGTTTGGTGGACCAGAGTTGTCAATCTTGAAATTGTCCTTCAAAAAAGATGTTCATCTCGCTAGATCGAACCACCCATTATGAAAATTTCTCTCTCCGTACATCCGCTACACTAGTACATCCACAGAATAATCGAAACTCTAAAAGGGGCATAATAGTGTAAACTTACGATCCAATTGCGCATCACTCTGTTGGCATAGAACTTCTACTCTTCGACTCGAGGCACTCGACTTGAAGAGTGGGGGACAAACTGTAACGACCAAAATTTGCTCTACCAACAAGACTGGCAAATTCGTCCATCAAGGCCACGACCCAATCCATGGTCTTTAAATGAGTCTATCTCAACCTCACATGTGGGTTGGGCCTCTCTGCTTCCTAGCGGACTAACACGCTAGTCAACCCACTTGGTGGGTCTGACAGACATGCTAGCCAACGCACTTGGTGAGTCTGACAGACATGCGAGCCAACACACTTGGCGAGTCTGACAGACATGCTAGCCAACACACTTGGTGAGTCTCATAGACATGCGAGCCAACACACTTGGTGAGACTGACAGACATGCGAGCCAACACACTTGGCGAGTCTGACAGACATGCTAGCCAACACATTTGGTGAGTCTGACCGACATGCGAGCCAACCTTATTTGACCGACTCGCCCAATCTACGAAAAATGAATTCAACCGACTTGAGATTCGTCCAACCCAATTCGCAAGGTCAACCATGTTAGCCTAACGGATTGACTGACCCACGTTGCTTTACTAACTTAGTCAGTCACTATGCAACCGACTAGACCAAGTCAGCCTACGAAGTCATTCCAGATCCGAAAGATAGGAAAAGTGGGTACAGACTGTAACGGTTGGTTGGTCTATAGAGGGAGGCAGGCGGAAAGAGGAAGACATCTCATTCGGAATTACGAAAAACCCTATCAATCAATCGAACTCACTCAGCCCTCAATATTGTATCAGTTAGTCAGACAATCAAGCTTTCAGTCTGCCAGTCAGACGTTATCAGTCAGACGATCAAGCTCTCAGTTTGTCAGTCAGACGATCAAGCTCACAGTCTGTCAGACATACGATCAAGCTCCCAGTCTGTCAATTAGACGATCAAGCATCACCTTCCACCATCCTACCCTCGCTTATCGACGATCATTAGTTAGCTTCCCTTCACACGGTCAACTAGCACATTGTTGGTAACCATTCAATCCTTGCCGAACCGTCAACGGGATAAGTCGACCTCCATCATCTCCACCATCTCCATCTCTCTCATTGTCACTTTAATTTTTATAATTCATTACTGACTTCAGCGTCGGAGTCCCTACGGTTGACCATACCGGTGTCACCTTGGTATCTTTCGTGTCTAGGTTTGTTGCTTGTTGCCTTGCAGGTCGTCGGTGTCCCCCACTTCATCAACCTAAATACGATTCTAGATTCTGAGCGTCTACACAATCCTGCTCAGAAGCTGTTAGTACTAAAGTTGCTGAAGTTGGGAATGTCTGCTTCTATTATTAGAAACCCGGTCAATTCAAACGTGATTTAACTGCTTTTAACAAGCTTAAGATGGGTGACAAAATAGAGAGAAGAACATTCAAGAGAACTCAGAGGGCATTGCTCACTGAAGAGATAAAGAATATCCAAATTCAATTTGATGCTCTCGATATTGAGTCAGAATCAGAAAGTGAAGATTCAGATGACTCAACATTACCATACTAGATGATTTGTGCGGAGTTGCTGACGTAGTAGGCCCGGACATCTCCAACATTGAAGAATGTCTTATGGCTGATGAGTTAACCAATACATCACGATTCTTATTTTACGAAAGTGAGGATGGTGGCATTGAAGATTTGGAGTTGGTCAAGAGTGAATTTGATCGATATGAGAAAGAACTTTTGGCTTTCGGATCAAAGACCAAAGTTCTAGAAGTAAGTAAAGAAATTCTTGAAAATGAAGTTTCTGACTTAACCAAGGTATCTGAGAATAAGGACGCTGAAATAGCCTCCCTGAACTCTCAAATATCAGAGAATGAAAATTCTCTTGAACTAGCATTGAATGAGTTAAATGAGAAGTTGAAGAAACTTCTTTCTGCAAATGAAGATCTCAGAAAGAAAGAAGTGTCCTTCAAATCATTTATCAAACCTAGTGAAACTCTCATGGAGGTTCAATCTTATATGACAGATCATTCTGAGAAAGGAGGACTGGATTTGAAGATCAATCAAATATTTCTACCCCTCTGAAAAAGAGTGATGTAAGGTTGACCTTTGTAAAAAGTCAATAGAAAGGTTTCGAAGAAGTCTATAGTATCGGTCAGAAAGCTAAGACTCTCAATAAAGGGAAAGCTATCGCAACTAAACCTTAATAACAAGTCCCAATGAAGATTGTGGGACAGGTTTCTGAAAAGAAACATGATCCGTTGACATGTGATCATCCACAATGTTGTATCACTAGAAAGGGAAGCATCGCCGGATCGAGTGTATTTCCTATTGTGCCATTCTACGGATACAGAATGGACGCATAAACTAGTGAGGTTGCTGAAAGTCGTGTTCAGAAAACCAGTGGTGCTAAGCATTGGCTATCCCAGCATCGGAAAGGTCCTAATGCAACAGTATAAGGAAGGAAAAGAGTGATGGTGGAAGGCCAGGGTTGCTTATAGCAATTATCAGAAGTGGAAGCAATCCCAAGCCACTGAAAATCTGAATGCAAGGGCTAGAAGGAACTTAGTCAGAAAAGCTAAGCATGCTGAAAAACATTCTCAGAAATCTGACAAGTCTCTGAAGCCACCGCGAGGAACACCAAGGAACATACCAAGAAGGAAGATCGATTTGAAATCTAATGATTCAAAGATCCCTCCTTATGTTCCAAGTAAACAAAAACCTACTCCTAAGAGATTCATTAAGAAATTTGATTCCCATAGGAAGAGTGTTTAGTCTAGTGGTTCTATTTCTGAAGCAAGAACCGAACACCTCTTTCCTATTTTTTGCAAAACACGTCATGGACTAAGGCTCAATGGTTATTTGATAGTGGATGCGGGAAGCACATGACTGGAGACAAAGCAAACTTGGTCGATTACGAGGCTTGTGATAGTGGACCTAACATCAGGTTCGTTGGAGGAGAATTAAATCCTTCTATAGGATTTGGCAACATCAAATTGGGGTTCCTTACGATGTCTGACGTATTACATGTTAAAGGTTTGAAATATAATCATCTAAGCATGAGCTAGTTTGCAGATAGGGGATATTCGGTGAAAATAAAATCAAAATTCTGCAAATTAATTTACTATGAGTCAAAGAAGACAATCTTGGTTGCTAGGCGTAAAGCAAGTCTATGTATGTCGATGATTGGACATCTTCCACAACTGAAGAATGTCTCATGGTGAGTCAATCAGGTCATACTGAAGAACACTCGTCATGGCACAAGAGAATGAGTCACTTGAATTTCAAAACTCTGAACAAGCTTGCCAAGAAAGAGTAAGTTGTTGGACTACCTAAAATAACATTCAAAAAGGACGGTCTATGTTCTGCTAGTCAATTGGTTCTTTCAAGTTCAAAACCAGACATTCTTTTGTTAGACCACTGCACATATGGATCTTGTTGAATCATCTGTAACAAGTTATGTAGGCAAGAAGTATGGTCTAGTTGTTGTAGATGACTTCTCTAGGTTTACCTAGGTTGTCTTTCTGAAACAAAAGTCTGATGCTAGGGTGGAGATACCAAACTTTCTGAATAAGCTTGAAGTCATAAAAAATGACAAAGTATCTGCAATCAGAAAAGACCATGGTACTAAAATATTTAATCAGTATATAAAAGAGTTTTGTACCTGCAAAGGTATACAACATCAACTATCTTCCATAAGGACACCGCAACAAAATGGTGTTGCTGAAAGGAAGAACATGACCCTTAAAGAAGCTTCAAGGACAATGCTAGCTGACACTGAAATAAGTGAAATTTATTGCGTTGATGCAGTAAATACAACATGTTACACTTAGAAAAATTTTTGATAAACAAGCACCATGACAAAACTCCTTATGAGCTTTTGGTTGGTAGACCTCCTAATACCAAACATTTGAGGGTGTTTGGTTGTAGATGTTTTGTTCTTAACAATGGGAAAGAATACTTGAGAACATTTCGACCAAAGGCTGATGAAGGTGTATTTCTTGATTATTCTATGAATAGTAAAGCCTACAGAGTTTACAACAAAAGAACAAAGAAGATTGAAGAATCAGTTCATGTAGTATTCTATGAAGGAAACAAGAAAATACCCCTTGATGAGGAACTCTAATAAAGATTCAAGGAATACTTGATTAAGGATTCTGAAGAAGAACCTTCGGAAAGGAGAAACTCTATCATTAATGATGAGAAGGACATTGACGAAGAAAAGCGTGATGTGCCTAGTGACAACCCGATGACTCTTAGATATGATGAAGAATTTTCTATGAGGATTCCAAAAATGGAAACTGAGAGTACTCATCGTAGAGACCTTTTTGTGAATAACTTTCCTGAAAGACTTATTCCAGAAACCCCTAACACTGAACAAGTGTCTGATATTTTCCGCACTTCTAGTGTACAAAATATCAATGATACTGCAGAAGTATCAAATCATAATCATAGTGATTCACATTCAGATCACGTAGATGTAGACCCTATTAGATCAAAACCTATTATGAAATTGATTAGAGATCATCCTGCGAATGATGTGATTGGTCCAATTGATCAAGGTGTTAGAACTAGGAGAGCAATAGCTGAAAATGTTGATTCTCTGTTTGGATGTTTTATCTCAAACATTGAACATATATAATTCTATTGAAGATGCATTAATGGATCATGACTGGATCTCTGCAATGCAAGAAGAGTTGGATCAATTTGAGAGAACAAGGTCTGAAAACTATTACCATTTGTGGATGGAATATCTGTAATTGGAACTAAGTGGGTTCTCAGAAACAAGATGAATGAGTTTGGTGAAATAACCAGAAACAAAGCAAGGTTGGTTGCCAAGGGATTTACCCAGACCGAAGTCCTAGACTTTGATGAGTCATGTGCACCAGTTACAAGATTGGATGCAATCAGACTATTTCTAGCCTTTGCAGCTCATAATGACTTTAAAGCTTATCAGATGGATATTAAAAGTGCATTTCTGAATGGTGAACTTGCATAGGAAGTCTATGCTGATCAACCACCAGGCTTTGAAGTTTCTTGGGGGCAGGGGTTGTGGTGCACCATAACCCCTGGCTAAAAATCGAAGAACTCCTTCTGGAAACACTAAGTCAATTCAAGGTGGATCTTCTAGCAAAAACCCCAGAAAGCA
This sequence comes from Plantago elongata, assembly GCA_036897095.1. Classification (NCBI taxonomy): domain Eukaryota; kingdom Viridiplantae; phylum Streptophyta; class Magnoliopsida; order Lamiales; family Plantaginaceae; genus Plantago; species Plantago elongata. Next base: position 1,735 of record JAYMSP010005335.1, on the reverse strand, counting down.
AGTAGAACTGGAGAATGGACTGAACAGAAGAATGCGTAGGAACATGTAGTTTGGTAGAGTTCAAGAAGCAGAACAAGAAGAAAGACCAGCTGCTGCTCAGATTGAGTATGTTAAGACTGATGACAGCTGTAATGGCCAAAATTCGCTCTTCCAACAAGACTAGCAAATTGGTCCATCAAGGCCTAACCCAATCCATGATCTTCCAATGAGTCCATCTCAACCTCACACGCGGGTTGGACCCCCTACCTCCTAGCGGACAGACACACTAGCCAACGCGCTTGGTGGGTCTGACGGACATGCGAGCCAACACGCTTGGCGAGTCTGACAGACGTGCGAGCCAACGCGGTTGGTGGGTCTGACGGACATGCGAGCCAACACGCTTGGCAAGTCTCACGGACGTGCGAGCCAACGCGCTTGGCGAGTCTGACATACAGACGAGCCAACACGCTTGGCGAGTCTGACATACATATGAGCCAACACCCTTGGCGAGCCTGACATACATGCGAGCTAACACGCTTGGCGAATCTGACGGACGTGCGAGCCAACGCGCTTGGTGGGTCTGACGGACATGCAAGCCAACACGCTTGGTGAGTCTGACGGACGTGCAAGCGAACACGCTTGGCGAGTCTGACGGACGTGCGAGCCAACACGCTTGGCAAGTCTGACATACATACGAGCCAACACGCTTGGCGAGTCTGATGGACGTGCGAGCCAACACGCTTGGCAATTCTGACATACTTACAAGCCAACACGCTTGGCGAGTCTGACATACATATGAGCCAACACCCTTTGCGAGCCTGACATACATGCGAGCTAACACGCTTGGCGAGTCTGATATACACCAATCTACCAAAAACGAATTCAACTGACTTGAGATTCATCCAACCTAATTCGCAAGGCCAACCATGTTAGCCTAACGGACTGACCAACCCACGTCGCATGACGAACTCAGTCAGTCAGTAAGCAACCGACTAGACTGAGTCAGCCCACGTAACGACTCCAGACCTGAAAGATAGGAGAGGTGGGTATGGACTATAACGGTTGGATGGTCTATATGGGAAGGGAGGCGGAAGAAGGAAGGCATCTGATTCCAACCGCGAAAAAACTCTAGAAATCAATCAATCTCCTCTCACTCAGCCCTCAGTACTCTATCAGTAAGTCAGTCAGACGATCAAGCTCTCAAGCTGTCAGTCAGACGATCAAGCTTCACTTTCCGCCATCCTACCTCGCTTGTCGACAATCATTAGCTAGCTCCCTTCACGCGGTCAGCTAGCACACCGTCGGTAACCATTCCATCTTCGTCGAATCGTCAACAGGATAAGTCGACCGCCATCATCTCCATCCCTCTCATCGTCCATTTACTTATTCTTTATTTCCTTACTGACTTGAGCATCGGAGTCCCTACGGTCGGCACTACACCGGTGTCACCTTGGTATCTTACGTCTCTAGATTTGTTGCTTGTTGCCTTGCAGGTTGTCGGTTCCCCCCAATTCATCAACCTAAATTTGATTGTAGATTCTGAGCGTCTACAATTTGGCACCCACCGAGGGGCCCCGACTATCGAAACAAACAATCTAGCAACAACGATCATACCATGCCAAGCAATCATCATGTCTCGCTTCGACGAACCCATTATGGAACAAATCAAGGAGGTTGACGTGGTCACTCAGATTAGGACCTTGGCCGCCCAAATGAAAGAGAACACCCAAAAGATCAAGCTCCTTGAGGATGAGAA
>JAYMSP010005334.1:0-13892 GCA_036897095.1 Plantago elongata | reverse complement strand
TTACATCTTGGGTGGAAGAAGGTGCTCATCGAGAGTGATTGCTTATCGGTGGTCATGGCGGCTAACTCACCAGCCACCTGCCTAGCCCCTGGAGGACATCTCATTGAGCATTTGAAAACTCAATTTACTTTATTTGACTCTTATATAATTCTATTTCTCATGTATCCCGTTTAACAAATAAGCTGGCACATGACATTGCGCACCAAATAGTTGAGGATAGAGATGGTCTCTGATTTACTTTGATCATTGAGTAATCCCACCTTAAAAAAAAAAACCTAAAAAAATAAAAGGAAAACAAATTGTTTGAACTAGTAAATATGATCTACCATTTTAAAGATGTTGATGCGTACTTATTTGAGATGGTTGAATTTATAGTATCATGCCCTTCTACCTTTTCAAACTACTTCCTAATCTTAGAATTGTTTTTCCTTAATGGGGAAGTGAAATGGATCAAGGTTGTTAAATAGAACAATTGGATAAAAGAAAGAAGTGTGGAATATAAAGTGATTTTTTTTTCATTAATGGAGAACTGAAATGGATAAGGTTGTAAATAAATATAACAATTAGATAAAAGAAAGAATTATGGAATATAATGTAGAAACACACGTAGCGTGTTACGCGAATTCTAGTTTGAAATAATTCGAAGAACTTTGTGAAGACTTACTGAGTTTTGATCTTTGATCTTGAATTTGATCATGTCAAGATCATGAAGGAAAGAATGAAGTGCAACAGGTTTAAACTGAAGAATTAAGAGAACCTGCTGCAAATGGAAGCATAAGAGAACAAGAAGATGGCGATAATCACGACTTGAAGATACGTGATGTGACTTATTCACTCATCACCAAAAGTGTGTTTGGTCCATGTAAACCGGTTCACATCATATTTCGAACCAAGGCAGCCAATGAGAGTGAGACTCAGTCCATAACAGAATTTGTATTGCAGTGGAGTTTGTTGTAGATATTTTCAGCTATTGTGTATTCATTTCTCTTTAATATTTAGCTTAGTTTATAACTATATATAATCTAGATTCACTGTACAATGATTATTCAACCAATAACAATCACACAATATTTTATTTACATATTTCTCAGATTTGTTTTCATCATTCTTCCATCACTTCATCCGTTTTAATATGGTATCAAGAGCTAAGGTTTGAGAATCTGCAGTACTTTATGTGTACCTGCATTATTCATCCTTGTTTCTTTTCATTCACAATCTTCATAATTTCTTTCATTTTTCTATCTTCATCATCATCTATGTCAGTTAACCATGTCTGATATGGATACAACTGCAATTTTTGATCCTCATGGCCAATCCAGTGGAGGACACTCATCCAGGTTTGTTTTACCTGCGTATGAGAATCTTTATGATCCATTGTACATGCATCTCTCAGACCACTTGGTGAACTTTAAGGTGCCAGTCAAGCTCAATGAGCACAACTATAGCAAGTGGTCTAGAGCCTCTCTATTACATATCAAAATTAGAAACAAGGTTGGATTTCTTCATGGCACAGTTCCATGCCCTGAAGATGAAAACAATGATGCTTATATAGCATGGACTAAGTGTGATCAGGTCATCTTGGGTTGGATACTCATCTGTGTGTCTGATCAAATAGCAGACAATCTTGGGAAAGACTTAAGACTAGATATGCTCAACCTAATAAGGTGAGAATATATCAGTTGATTAGAGAGATCAACTCCTTGATGCAAAGTGAACTCACAGTTAGTAAGTATTACCTTCATCTCATTAATCTCTGGGAAGAGCTGCACAACTATAGGCCATTTCCTTGCAGTGATAAGTGTTGCACTGTGCTCAAGAAATTTCTAGCTCTGCATGCTGATGATAATGTGTTTGGTTTTCTCATGGGTCTTAATGATAATATTGATTGTCTGAGAACACAAATCATCATGATGCCTGAAACACCACCACTTGATAGGGTGTATGCTATTATCTTGCAAGAAGAAAGGCAAACAAAGGCTAGGCATGGTAGATTGACTACAAACATCAACACATGCACCACTGTAGCTGCTGTGCAGTTCAACAAGAGGAAGAATGTCTGTTCTTCTAGCAGGAATGATAGATACAACTACTGCAAAAAGATGGGACATCTGGAGGACAAGTGCTATAGGAAGAATGGTTTTCCACCTGGTTTTAAGTTCACCAACACCAGGTCAATCAATGAAGCTCACGTGAAACAAATCAACTCTGGCAATATTCCTGGGAACTTTGCTGCTAATATTGCTACTGTAGAGTCAGGAAAACCAAATTTGATCTCTCCCAGGTTGACATGAGTGATCTCTATGCTAGGATGGTACACTACAAAGCTAGTCAGGATTCTGCAGGCACCACTGCCAGTGCCAGTACACCCATGTCACCACGAGTTGCTGGACCCTTGACTAATAACAACTACACTGAAGGTACAATTATTATGCTTAATGCTTCTATACCTTCTTTCACACATAAATCTACAGTTGATAATGTTAGTTGGATCATTGACTCAGGAGCCACTAATCATGTCATTTATGATACATCTTATTTTACCACTTATAAACAAATCATTTCATGTCAAGTTCAACTTCCTAATAAGAAAAGAATTTTTGTAACTCATATAAGACATATTAAACTTTATGATTACATTATACTTTCTAATGTACTATGTGTACCTGCATTTGGTTCCATTCTTCTTTCAGTTAGTAAAATCACTAAAGAAGGAAAATATCACTTCATTTTCTCACATTTTGTTTGTGTTGTACATGAGAACCATACCTGCATGACCATTGGTCTTAGTCATCTGCATAATGGACTGTTTCACGTCACCTCATCATCTTTTCAAAGCATCTATCCTATTTCAAATTCAGCTGCTTGTTAATTTCAGTTTATTAAACTTAGTTTCTAGTCAATCTCAATTTGTGTTATGGCATTATAGATTGGGTCACCTCTCTGATCAGAGGATTAAAGCTTTGCAGGCATTTATTCCTGATATCCAATGTAATCCAGACTTCATTTGTGATTCTTGTCGATTATCTAAGCAAAAGAGGACTAGTTTTCCTACCAGTTCTAGTCATTCTGCTCATTGTTTTGATTTGGTTCACTTTGATATATGGGGGCCTTTTGCTCACTCTACTATGCAAGGTTATCATTATTTTCTCACTATAGTAGATGATTACTCAAGAATGACTTGGGTATCTCTCTTTGTTAACAAGTCTGATGTGAAGACTTTAATTATAAACTTCATTCAATTTGTTAAAACACAGTTCAATACTGTGATCGAATCTATCAGAACTGACAATGGCACTGAAGTTTCCATTGATCATGTTCTTCATCCTATGGGTATTTTACACCAGAGATCTTGTGTTTACACTCCTAAGCAAAATGGCATTGTAGAGAGGAAACATTAGCATATACTAAATGTGACTAGATCACTTATGTTTCTTTCAATCTCATTTGCCAATTCACTTCTGGGGTCATGCACTATTAAATGCAGTTCATCTCATAAACATTATTCCTTCACCTGTCATTGGTAATCAATCACCATATGAACTTTTATACAAGAAATCTCCAGATTATACTAATCTCAGAGTTTTTGGTTCACTTTGCTATGTTTCTACATATGTAGTTAAAAATTACATCCAGAGACCTAAAAAACCCTATACAAATTTAACTAGACTAACATACTAAGTGATTTCCTCTTTACAATGTTCAAGTGAACCGAGAGTACTAGTCACGTTTATGTACTAAAGATAAGTTACATGGTGATTGATCAAAATACTAAAAGATATTCCTGACAAATATTTCTTGGGAATAGAAGTTGTTAGATCAACTCAAGGTATTTATATGTGTCAAAAGAAATTTGCACTTGATATTCTTTTAGACTGTGGTCTATCAGGTTGTAAACCAGCTAAGTCACCTATTGAACAAAATCACAAGATGAGTTCTTAGTTAGGAAACTCTCCTTCAGATCCCACTAGTTACATCAAACTAGTAGGGAGGCTAATCTATCTGAATATTAGCAGGCCTGATATAACCTATGCAGTTAATGTGCTCAGTCAATTCATGTCTTCACCTACATACATTCATCTCATAGTTGCTCACAGAGTAGTTAATTATTTAAGGGGAAGTTTTGGTTAGGGACTCTTATAGAAGAGACATTCTACACCTGAACTTAAAGCTTATTGTGATTCAGACTAGGCAGGTTGTCAAGATACAAGAAAGTCTGTCATAGATTTCTGTGCTTTTCTAGCTTCTTCATTAATCAGTTGGAAATCTAAAAAGCAGCCAACATTGAGCCTTTCAACCACTGAAGCAGAGTACAGAGCTTTAGCTAAGACAAGCTGTGAAATTGTCTGGTTAATATCATTACTGAAGGATTTAAAGTTCACTCAAAGGAGCTGTATCATTGTATTGTGATAATCAGTCTCCCATTCACTTGACAAGGAATCCTATTCAACATGAGAGAACCAAGCATATAGAGGTTGATTGTCACTTTGTTAGAGACAAAGTTATTGAAGGAGTGATAGAAACCAAGTATATTAAATCTCAAGAACAATTCCTGCAGATATGTTCACTAAAGCCTTGTCTATTGCGGATCTTAATTTTCACATGTCCAAGATGAGCATAACCAATATCTTTGCACATCTTGAGGGGGAGTGTCAAGATCATGAAGGAAAGAATGAAGTGCAACAGGATCAAACTGAAGAATTAAGAGAACCTGCTACAAATGGAAGCATAAGAGAACAAGAAGATGGCCGGAATCACGACTTGAAGAAATGTAATGTGACTTATTCACTCATCACCAAAAGTGTGTTGGTCCATGTAATCCGGTTCACAGCAGATTTGAACCAAGACAGCCAATGAGAGTGAGACACTGGCCATAACATAATTTGTATTGTAGTGGAGTTTGTTGTAGATATTTCCAGCTATTATGTATACATCACTCTTTAGTTTTTAGCTTAGTTTGTAACAATATATAGTTTAGACTCATTGTACAATGATTATTCAATCAATAACAATCACACAATATTTTATTTACATCATTCTCTCATCATTCTCAAATTTGTTTTCACCATTCTTCCATCACTTCATCCGTTTTAATAGATCCTCTTTTTTTTTTTTTCCTATTTTTTAATAAGATAAGATGGATTAAGGCTTAAAAATCGATGACAAGATCGAAAACGTATATTATAGAAATAGACGGATCAAACCAAAGTTTTTCACCACCGAAATTTTAGCGTAGATTGCTAAATGATGTGCACAACTGTTAGCACGTCCATCGATCTTTTGTAGATCTACCTCCCACGATTTGCGAAGGAGTTCCTTGCATCGAAGAACCACAGAAATACTGCACTTGGACCTTTTTTTAGCCTTTCATGTGAATAACCTCAATTGACCCTATACTTTTTTACCACCCCCAGACGTCACTGCACATGCAGATTAGGTCGGCAATTAAAGTAATAAAAGTTCCATCCATCATCAATTGGGCTCAACTATAACCATGGTACTTCTCCTAATAGACTTACAGTTGTTGAAACGATCATCTTATCATAATCCAGCTGACATTTGATGGCCATCGAGAGACAAACACAACAAATGGACCTACTTAGCAAGTTGCTACTTAATCCAATGTCCAGTCAATCTCGTGTTTAAATGTTTTGCTAACTTGTCTAGTTGAATTTGTTAACTCTGATTGATACATACTCGTATACTACTGGCGGATCTTGTTTTACTTAGATGTAACTACTGACAATTGGATTTGGGCTGGAATTTTGGGTTTTGCTCGGCCCTACTTTATTACAAGTAATTTGTCGGGATTAAACCAAATTGCTCCATCACCATTGAATATGTAAGAGATGACATAAGCACAGGTAAGTAAGAGATGACTACTTAGGCTCTTGTACGTTAAACTTAATTTTATTTAAGTTTTGTTACATGAATTATTCACTGATAGTAGATAATCTAGTTATTCTGATAAATTTATCAAGAAAGTATACATAAAATATAGGATAGCTGATTTATATTTACAGATGATATAGTAAATCAACTAATTTGATCGGCTTCATGTTTTCTGGACCTTGTCCCTACTCAACTTTATAAGTGGCTGTTTGAATGGACATTTGAGTGGACATTTGAATGGATTTTGGTGAAAATTGTGTTTGGATGGACATTTGAGTGGGGTATTCTAAATGTATTTTAGGCTAAATCACTGTTCATCGATTCAAATGGGGGTATTCAAATTTGTTGCCAAACACCCCCTAAATGTTGGATATTTGTTGTTAATTTCTGGAGTGAGATGGTACTAGTTGTGAAAGTTCAACAAGTGAAAAATACTAAAAATAAAACAAAAACAAATGAGTAAAGAGTCGATTATTGGTCGCTCTAGGTAATTAGAGGAGGTGGATGTGACAATTGTTTTTCAGGATAAAATTAGAGCTACTCTAGGATGAATGAGGAATATTCCAATGTCGAAGTTGGTGAATCCACTTGAGCGCGAATAGAGAAAAAAAAAAAGGAAGGGAGGAAGTATTTTTAAGGAATAATTACAACCAATGTGAATTTTAAAAACAATGCTAATCAAGGTCAGTGGATGTGACTGTAAAAGCGTTTACTGAAACAATAAAGGTGACTCGAATTCTAACCTATTAATTTAAACGGAAGTATCTTATCAACTAAGATTGACTTCATTATCGATGTTGCTGCAAAAGTTACTCCCTTCAAAATTTTATATATTTGTTAATTATTATTTCATTATTTATAACCGTACTACGTAATTACATTACGTTCAAACGAAACTAACTCATACCAACAAATAGAGAAATAATATTAATTCAATACTTAATTAGACCTTTTAAAGGAAGAAAATATTTACCAATCTATTATTAATTGAACATTTTAATTAAAATTAGGAGTTTATCTTATTGTATGATGAGGTAGTATATTGTTCACTCACAATCCGAGAGTCGAAATGGATGAAGATGTGCACCTGAATTATGAACACGAACGATATCTCAATTATTTAATTTAAAGATACTGTTAGATACTGTTCTTCTTAGAAAATTAAATGATATCCTGCTGAGTTTAAAATAAAAATATAACGACATTCAATAAACAAAATTAAATACGAACATGCTGGGCCTCTCGTGAATCGGCCTTGTTGTCGTTTAGCGGCTGCGGGTTAAGATGATGGCCGCGCAATATAATAATGCATCATCTCGACAATAATACTAGTAGTAGTAACTATTATTATTATTGTAGATTTTTTTTAAAGTAGTTCTCTATCCAACAAAAAATATCATGCATGGGTTCGTAGGAGTGACAACACTCATAGTGGTATATCTTTCACTACTTCTTTATACATACATACCTTAAGCTACTCAGACGCGGACGGCCACGTCTAGTCATCGTCCTACATAGTACATAACTCGGGGATGGGATAACTACTTCTAACCGAAAACGAGAATTTACTAACTTAGCAAACAAATCTAATTCTAAGTTAGCTTCTCGGTAGATAACATGGAGTTTGACCACCGCAAAATTGGAAACCAAGCATCTAATATCACACACTAGGACATGCCGATCGCACTAATGTCACATCTCTGCAAAGGCAATACATTACATCAACTGAATCAGTACGAATCAAAAGTCGAGAAATATGTAAAGATTGTGCCAAAATCGAACATCTATGAATAGTCCAAAGTTCAACGGTGTTTTATCCGCTATTCCAATATAGCAAACCATAGCCTTTATCAACGAACAACATTCGTCCCTCAAAATACAACCAAGAGACTATGACTTGGAAAATCTAGTGACGAACCATCAGTATCAACACTAATGAAACCATCTAGTGGTGGAATCCAACGATAAATAAACGATAACCTAACCCGAGGAAAGGAGGGTGACACAAGTGTTCAAAACTCAGAGTTCTAAGAATTAGGTATGTCAGACCCAAATCCCGACATCTAAAGATAATCCAATTTCTCTCATTCCACACCATCCATCAACCGACGATGATGGAAATATGGGGCTTGGAGTTCAGGGGTAAAGCAAAAAACCTGGCGACTTTGCATGACGTAGCCGATTCCCAACCTGATGGAAAGACAACCTGCTTGTAAAGAGAGAACTTGGAACAAACAAACAAGAGATTAACAATCATTTTGCTCATTATAGAGCTGACATAAAGGGTCGGGAACAACGTGTTGTTGAAAAAGCCTTTGATGGGTTGGGAAATGAACGTGGGTAGCTAGCCACGAAAATAACCTAATGCGAGGGGAAGTTTGCAACTTCCAAATACGATGCCATGACTAGGTAGGTAGCTCTACAAAATTCTGGATCAACGATAAAGAAATGCTCTTAGTTTAGAAGGTACCCGTAGGATCACCTCCCCAAGCAATCTGATCATCTCTCGTGGAAATGAAGAGTGTGGAACTCCCAAATGAATTCGACAACAGTCGTTACTAAGATCATTCACATATTGCAAACATGTACGAATCGTCCTAAGTTCTGCCGGACTGTTATTTGTAATTCAAATGTAACTTGAGATTGCCCTAAGAAAAAATTCGTTTGAACTACAAAACAGGCTTCCCACACCATAGTGGGCCGGAGAACCCAGGGACGACCCATTCGTTTTAACACTTATACACCCATTTGGGGGAGGCACCCATCGATAAAGTAAAGATAATTTTAACGTCGACTTAGTCGCAGGAGTAGATGAAAGCAGAGACAACGGGGTACGATGAATTAGACAACCTTGATTAAATGGTTGATCTTTAAGGCCAGTCAGAGAGGGTTGTGTCTCTTCCCTATAATTATTTTATGAGCAGAGTCTTGACATATATCGTATAATTTATCTTGACTTTAAGTGATCCTGTAATAAATGGTTATTACATATATACCATATTGTATAGTTATAACAACATTTATAAGTTGAAACTAAATAAATTTCACTTAAAAATACTTTTTGCATTACAACATAATATGAGAGTGAAATTTCAAAGTTTTTATAATATAATCATATGTTGGCTCTATATGTAATGTACAAAATATATAGGCAATTGTATAAATTTTGGAGTTTTAGGGGCTCATTGGCATGGCACTCAAATGACCATTTGGATGAGATTTTGGTGAAATTGTATTTTTAATGAAATTGAAATGGGGTATTTGAAGTGTATTTTAGGCCAAATCACTGTTCATCGATCCAAATGGAGCGATTTAAATTCTATGTCAATTAGCCCCTTAAAAACTTTATAGTTATGAAAAAAGAAAAGAAAAAGAGACACAATGTATTTACATCCTTAAAATCGGACATACGACTGATGTTAGTATCAACTCTTTGTAATCATGTAACGGACACCCGTCTCATGCGGCCTCTTCCAGGACTGTGAGAGGCCTAATGTGGCATGGGTTAAAGTAACTAGAGAAGTTCATGTCGACAGCGAGATTAAACACATGTTGCTGCAATTTAAGAATGTGAGTAAAGTGTTCAATCCGTTTACGAAACGAATAAAGTGATACTATAGAACTGTGGAAGTAAAAGGTTGGAAATGCGGCTTTGCAATCTTAAAAGCATCCAATTGCATTGCACGATTGAGTTTGAATTTTAAAGTGGTAGATGGAAACAACCTGGAACCATCATGGGCCATACATAGTCGCCAAAGCCACGCCACTTTACCCAAATGACAAACCCCATTTAGACTTTGTGTTGTACCACCATTAACGATAACTAATCTCTATTATTCTATTAATAATTAATCAATTTACGTTAAACTGTAGTATTATTTTTCAAAAAGTATTGCTTATGTCGTTGTAGCATTTGTTTGGTGGGAGAATATTTTCTTTTTTTAATTTTTACATTTTTACTCAAAGTGAAAATAAGTTACCTTCAATATACATACTAGTTACTACTTCGTTTATCATGTAATATCCTTTATAGTTCTAATAATTTTTAATATATTTACGACTTTTATCCATCATGTAAAACTTTATATATTACTAAATATAAAACTCCCTACATTAAAATAAACTGCTATAAATATATGACACCACTTATAAAATGATTATCCAAACAACATATAGTTTGGGTAATATTCTCCACCCATCAATAAGAATTTCAAGGAAATGCCATCGATTTGATACAAATAATAGACAATTTGAACTATAAACATTAATAACTTATTTTATGATTAAAGTATATTTTTTTTAATACTGATAAAATTACATGTCCATAAAATTGTTCAGAAGGGAGAGAGCACCGTATTTTACCTCTAGAAACTCAATTATTAATTAATTAAATATCCCAACTAACAAACGTGACCTTTAGAGATAAAATAAATTATTATAGGGTCATTCTAGTCCGCTTTTAGCAATGTGTCCTTGGCCCATGATGCTTCTTCTCTCCTACCCAGAAGCATCCCCCTTTCCCAAAATATTATCCTAATCTCTCCTTATATAAACAAATCTCTTAACTTCAACTTCACCACTCAAACTCAAACTCAAATTCAACCAATCCATTTCTCATTCAGACATATTCTCAACAATCTCTTAAACACCTTGTGAAAAACAATAACAATGTCTTCTTCTTCATCTTCATCAGCATCAGACTGTTCTTCAACTCTCGAAATGATACGCCAACACCTCCTCGACGACACGGCCTTCATCGAAAACTACTGCCCTTCACCTCGTTCCTTCTCTCAGAACATTTCAAGAACTTCTAGCAACTCCAGCACAATCAGCTTCTCCTCTCCCTATCCTACCAACTCCTTCGAGTTCGAAACCAAACCCATAGCCAGAACAGGCTCCATCACCTCTAAAGAGACCAAGAAGATCAAGCCTTCTCTCAACGTCGCAATTCCCCAAACTGGATACAACAACAACAACCAAGACAGGCATTACAGAGGTGTCAGGAGAAGGCCATGGGGTAAGTTTGCGGCCGAGATTCGTGACCCCAACCAAAAGGGAACACGAGTTTGGCTCGGAACGTTCGAGACGGATTTGGAAGCTGCTAAGGCCTATGATAGGGCCGCTTTCAGATTGAGGGGTAGTAAAGCTATTCTGAATTTCCCGCTCGATATAGAGAACTTCAAACCGGAAGAAAAAGAGTCCCGGAAAAGGGAGAGAGTTGAGTGTAATGAAGAAGAACAAATAAGGAAACAAGTCAAGAAGGAAGAACATCAAGAACCACAACAAGAAGTTGTTGAGATTAAAACCGAAATCGAAGAAATCGAACAACAACAGCAGGCAGTGCCTTTGACACCATCGGACTGGAAGGCGATATGGGATTTTGGGGAGGAGAATAGTATCTTTGAGATTCCTATGCTATCGCCATGTTTGGGTTACTGAAGATTTTTCCACCCGGAAGGATCAAAATGCACCTGACAAAACAAGTCTGGGGTGAAATTAGAATTTTGGAAAAGTTGGGGAGGAAAAATGAGATGTGGGTCTTGCTAGGGATGTCGTGTAATTTGTTGTTTCATTTGTTTATTCCTTCAATGAAATGTGCATAATGTTGTTAATGTTAATGACAAGTTTAGACTTAAGCTTAATCTTTTCAATTGTATCGCAAGAAGGAGCTAATTTGGAGTATGTTAACAAGTGCAAATTGATCATTATGGACCACCAAAAATAGACACAATAATAATATAAGCCAATGGAACAGATTAATATACCTTCTACGTCCGACAAAGTTTCATAATTTTATAGTGTTTTAAATAAGAATCAAATATTTCTCGGTAAGTTAAAAGTGATGTACTTTTATTAATTTGTATAATTAGTCATGGGCGCCCAGCTTTTATTACTGGTATATAGTTAAGTAATGTTTTTTGAGTTAGTTTAATATATAATGGAACCTCTCCGTTTTAATGACAAAACAAAGCCCTACCAAATTTGGCTTTTGCTTGTCAATGATCAGTGAAGATAAGGTTAAAGTGATGATAAGGTTAAGTAATGATAAGATAGCATTAGCTGTTTAAATTTCTTTCATTAATCAATTTTCAGATTTTATTTTTTTACAAACTTCAGGGATCCTCAAAGTTTTATGAACCGGCCAAGATGTTAAATCAATGCGCATTATATACACATATATATTATCACATCATGGCCATTGGATATGTAGGATTAGGATATACGGATAATTGCGATCATGACCCTTCGAATGGGACTTTAGCACTACAGCCTAAGTTATTGATACAAATTGGATCTCACTATTTATTTACTTGTTATGTAGGATGCAAATACCTACACGAGCGTACCAGCAGTCGATCCATGAATTATGTACCCATCCAAGATGTACATATCACTTTTGTCTACTGTAAAGCGAATGACATAGTTGGTGCCCTCTTCATATTAACTGGATAGTTCTTCCGGATTATCTAGTGGTCTTAGCGGTAGTCATATGCAAGTTGGTCCTAGGTTGGATAGTCCGACCCAACATGCCCAGTTTTACTGTTTGAAATATATGTCTGGGTTGAATAGTCCCGACCCTTTTATTCAGATCTTTTTATTCGCTCTCGTCTTGTGTTAAATGCTTCACGCATTATCCCAAGCAGATGAACTATTATTTAAAACAATTGTTTCATATCTACTAAATAAGGCATTTTTATTGTACTTGTAACTGAAAACGTCTTCAACTCGTTTATTATTGTTAACTTGATTTAATTCTTGTGTTTTAATTCATACTTCATAAACTTACTTTGTAAAAATGGAACTATAGAAACTTATGATATATGATCAAGCCATTGAATGACATAAATTGTAGCCGATGAGTATTTTTTTTCTGAATTATATAATTAATTTCAATAGTTGAATGGATCGCATACAAGTCATAATTATGTGTATGATGTTGGTTGTGACATTTTTAAATATAATATTTTAAAATGGCATTCTAGTAGCACAAGAACACAATATGCAAATTGAATAAGGAGCGAGATCCATCCACCCAACCTGCCCTACCTAGAAGAAAAAAACCACAAAAACAAATTGAAATATTATTTTCATTTGAATGTTCTTATACTGATGATAATTTGGGCCGAGATGATTTTTCAGCTTCTCTTTTACTTTTCTTCTCTCTATCTCCTGAGTAACACATTTCTTCATATGTCTTACTGGAAGAGAATTTTCTTCAGACACTATCTTGGTATCCTTCTTCTCAGGGGTATCTTGAGTAACTAGAGCAACGATTTGTAACTTTTCAACTACAACCAAAACCTCGTTGGGTTGTCTCATTGTTTACAGTGGCCAAATTAGAAAAGAGTTACACTTGAGTGATTTGGGGCATTCCTTGATTGAAATAAAAGTATTGTGTATGCTCCAAATTTTGGTTCAAACTTCTGATAATAGTTTTCACTTTCTCAGAATTTGAGTATCTGTCACTTTCTCCAAGTGCAGCCATATCACTCATGAGAGTTGTAAACCGAAAATCAAGTTCTTCTAATGTTTCAGAGGGACCTTGCTTTAAATCTTGAAATTTCAGCTTTAGAACTTCGAACTTATTTTCTTTGGTTTTCTCTGTGCCTGCACAGATTTCTTCTATGATTTTCCAGGCTACTTTTGCCGTCTTTGCACACGTCGAGCAAATGATGATGTTACGAGCTTGGCAATCTAACTTGTGTCTCTTGGCATCATCCGATGTCCAAAGTTCACACAGTTTGTCTTCATACTCAACTTGTCCAGTTGCAGTGCGACCAGTATTTCTAGTAGACGCATCACTAACTTCAGCTTCAGTGCTTCTGCGACTGTCAGACACTTCGATTACTTGTTTGAGCTGTCTAATTCTGAGTTGCCCTTCTTTGATGATGTCAATCATCTCGTCATTGATAGCTTCAAGATGTTGCATCATGTTGTTCTTCCATTTCTCGTAATTCTCAGGTTTAAGAACCGGAGCATCACTCAGAGACATACCTGCACAC
>JAYMSP010005333.1:0-13892 GCA_036897095.1 Plantago elongata | reverse complement strand
TTAGCAAGTACAAAAGTCCAACACACCAATCAGTTAGGTGGCTGGCTCTTGATGCCAATTGAAAGAATATAGGACCGTGACTTTTATACTAATGTACTGTATAAACAGAACATCAAGCAAATAATCTTAGCAGGTATAAATCTATATACTTGTCGAAGCCTCTCGATAAATATCCACTAAAATAAGCAATGAATGTACAAACAGATTCAAGAGACCTTTAACCACAAAACACTAGTCAGAATAGAAAAATCCTATTCTCAATCTATCTATCTAGAAGACCTAGCTAGAAGATTATAAAGACTAGTAAGTTAACGTGAAGAGTATCTATGCTATGACAATGGTGTTTTTGTTTTTCACAAAGTACTCTTCACAGTGAGCTCGATCTTGTATTTATAGATGTTCAATCTGACCAGATCAAACTCATGGGTTTTGTTGCTTATTCTTATCTTCAAGAGTCCACAAAATCTCAACTACCAAGAGTCATTTTTCTTCGTGTTCACTCGAAGAACCAATCGATCTTGATATCTTGTTGAGATACTATTTCTTTGGTGTCTCTCTTGATACAAGAAGATCATGCATGACACAAAGACTAAACACACGTGGAACTAGGTAAATGTTAGTGAAGAATAGTAACTAACCGATTAAACCTAAAGTGCATAAAACCGGACTGGTGGATGTTGTAGGCATTGTTGTAGCAATATTAGTTTCAACAATGTTTCTAACATCCTGCACTTTCACATCACATGTTTAGTAACTGTTACTATTTTAAAAGAAAATACCATCAGGTAGTTGGAGGACCAACTTTTATTTTTTCTTCTTTACCCTTCATTCTGACATCTTTTTTCTTTGCAACACATATATGATTTATATAATATTATTAAAATTGGACTATAGTTAATAGGTCTAAAATAATTAAATTAATTTTAATTACCTATGTTATGTTGATTTGATCTCTCACAAACAGTTAATATAGTAGTCGATAAAATTTAAATTTAAGAGATGGGGAAGGAAAATTAAAATTCACACATTTCAAAATGGAATAAGAGTTGAATACAATATATTTCTTCTTATCTTTGCGAGGATTATTTATTTACTTTTTGTCTTAACACATAAGTTTTAGAATTTGGAAGTTAGAAATTGGATCCGAAGTTAAAGGGACAATGTTACAGTGGAGAGTAAATTTACGGAGAGAGTAATTTTACATGATCAATAACAAAAATAAACAAGAGAGAAAAAGTCTTCTAAAAACAAGGATGTCGATAATTTACTATTTTTCAGCTTGGGTGTACATGCAGTTTGTATTCTGAAACTTAATTTCCAATCAAATCCATGAACAAGGAATGATCGAGTTTGGTCTGAATTAATGCAGTGAAATGGACATCCAGGCAGAAACGTGAATCTGCAGATTTGTGATTTCCAAATGGTACGCCTACTTCTTTTCAGTATATAAACACATTCATTCATATGTGTATATGTTATGTTATGATGATTTGAGGATCTTCTTATGAACACGCATTCATTCATTTGTACTTTTATTAGTATTTCTTGCTTGTTGTAACTATAGTTGATCAAATAACAATTTCTTCTACGAATTACAATAAAAGACAGTCCGATCATTACATAAATATTCTCAAAAATTACAATTAAAATAAAATAGAAAATTCCGTTAAAATATATGTCTGACATATTAAAAAATGATTTAAGAAACTTGTTTCGGAAGATCAGCTCCCATAAACAATTATTAAACTCTTTTGTAAACTTGTCATTAAGTTGGTGAAAATAGCACTCAATTCCTAGTTCCTACTGTAATGAAATTTCATTATCATCATCATCAAATCAATTTTGGTGTCGATTCCATAGAAAACAAGGTTATAATGTAAAATTAAAATGGACAAATAAAATTTTTACAACGAAGTGTAGCTTAGTTCGTAAGACACTTCATCTTCAACCAGTTGGTCAGGGGTTCAAGTCACCCTTTAACCGTTTTTAAAAAAATTATTATATACCCCAAAGTTACAAATCAAGGCCAAATAATTTTAAAGAGATCGGGAACAATACTCATATTAGCAATGTATACAATTTCTTTTCGGATTCCACCGTAAAAACTTTATGATCAAGCGTGCGTACACTGTACAATGTTATCATAGTAGATAAATTGTTAAGTCCTCTAATTCGCATATGAGTAAAGATAAAGTGGTACGGGAAATTATGTGTTGGTACAGTAGTGATAATATGTCACTCGAAAGTTGTTCAATAGTAACCGCGTCAGTTTAAATAGTCAAATTAGTGGTTCGGATTTATTATTATAGTTCTTTTTTTTTTCTCTTTTTGCCAAAGTCATCCCTATTCCCTAAAGCAAAAGAGTTCGAAATGGGAACGTGTGATTGCGCTCCAGTCATCCTTAAAAACTTACTCAATTGCAAAAATCTAACACTATCCTGCGATTTAATTTTAACAGGGCACACCAGTTAACATAATTGTTGGATCCCATGTGTGGGTCGAAGATCCAGTGGTGGCTTGGACAGATGGGCTGGTTATCAAAATTAATGGCCAAGAAGTCGAGACAGAGAAGAGAGATGGAAAAAAGGTACCATTTTTACTCATATGTTATGTCCTGTTAGGTTTTGGTAACGTAAAATGTTACATAACAGGAGCCTTGACTTGATGTAAATTTATGATGAATGGTAACGAAATCCGTCTGAAAAGTACATAATTCAAGGCCCGTAAATTTTACGGGCTTACACTTCTAAACTCCTCATTCATCGCGGAAAAAAATGTTACCTCATCCTTAGCATTTGAATTTGCAACGAATTATGTAAAAAATCAGCCCGTGCGAATTTACCAATCACTATAAATTTACGAAAATCTGGACTTATTAATGCAACTTGACTGATTCGGACTTAATTATATATAACTTAAGTCATTAACTGCAAATTCATTTGCAATTTTACCAATCACTATCTTAGTTGTTGATAATATTGAAGTGAATAAATCAAATTGAATAGTAAGTCGAGTTTTACAGAATGAATAAGTGAGTAGAAGTGAACTAGAATAGCTGTTTATATAACTACCAAGCTATAACTTCAATGTACAACTTGCATAGAGGAAGGTACTATCCAAATCTCCCAATTATCAAAACTAGCTCTAGCTGGTAGTTTTTTATTAATAAAATTAAATTTTTTCAAACCGGCTAGTTGAAACACGTGTTTAAATTGTTAACTTGTTATTAAAACATAACATAGTTGAAGTCGTTTTTTTGAATAAGTTTTCTTTGGTTTCGTCGATTGTCGTGTATCTTCAGAGTTGTTAACTTGTTACTACCAAATTAGACCGTTGAAATGTTATAACACCATTCCAACTTTTGTGAAATGTGTAAAATAAGAGAAAAAACGTTAAATCATGAAGAAGCTGAATTTTGTGGATTCACTTAGGTTCATCCAAAGAATGGAGACAATAAGAATCGTGGTGATGGAAGGGTAGTCCACTCCCCTCATCACCTTTCTACCTTTATTAGGGAACATGGGCGAGTCCTGTGTTAACGACTACGTCAAGGTTCCAGTTCGCCTTCCTCAATTAAGAGATCTGAGTCTAGCTCAATTTCCTATGGAATATCAAATGAGCTGAGTTAGATACGGATTTCAGAATGCTTGGACAGACTAAATACATTTTATGTTTTGTACCAAGCTCAAGTTCAATATAACTCGTAAATTCCACTTGAAAAATATGCCCCTGTCACATAGAGAGACAATGGTATTTTTCGTTCTCAAGTTTGGCCAAATGGCGTACCACCACGTTCGACAGTCATGTGAATCTTGGTCCTTGAGTTTGTAAAATGTGGCGTCCGTAGTCCTTTTCGGTGACGTGTCACTCGGTTCAATAATTGTGGCTCGACTTTGACTGCCATCTCATTTGCCACATCATAATTTCACCAGATTAATGCAAAAATTGAATTTTAAAAATTAAAAAAAAATGTTCAACAATAAAATTGAATTCTTTTTCCTTTTCTTTTTATTGTTTAACATTTTTTTTAAAATTTTTAAAATTCATTTTTTGCATTAATCTGGTGAAATTATGATGTGGCAAGTGAGATGACAGTCAAAGTCGAACCACAACCTTTGACCCGAGTGTCACGTCATTGAAAAGGACTACAAACACCACATTTTACAAACGCAAGGACCAAGGCCAAACTTGAGGACGAAAAATGTCATTCTCTCACATGGATCTTATTATCGTTCTTACAAGTTCAGTGTTTATTTAAACTTTCTGGTATTGTACAACCAGGTCATTACAAAGCTATCTAAAGTTTATCCAAAGGATATGGAAGCTCCGGCAGGAGGTGTTGATGACATGACAAAGTTATCTTATCTACATGAGCCTGGAGTGCTGGAAAATCTGAAAATAAGATATGAACTGAACGAAATTTATGTATGCGACCATAACTTGTTCTAATTGTTCAAGTAATTATATGATCATAGGCGCTTTATTTTCCATGGCTGATAATGTCATGTACTTCTGGTTCTCTGAATTTGTTGCAGACGTACACTGGAAATATCCTCATAGCTATAAACCCATTTCAAAAACTTCCTCATTTGTACAATCAACACATGATGCAACAGTACAAGGGAGCTCCTTTCGGAGAATTAAGCCCTCATGTCTTTGCTGTTGCTGATGTTTCTTACAGGTTAAATTTCTCATTGTCTTTGAATTTGTGGTGCGATTAAACCATGAAAATGCTTTCTATAGACCAAGTCTACTGACTGAAAATGAGTCACATGACTTGAGAATTTTGTTTTAAAAGGCTTGTTATGATTCTGTTCTGTGTTTTGTTTCCACTGGAATAGGGCAATGATTCATGAAGGAAAGAGTAACTCTATTCTAGTTAGCGGCGAAAGTGGAGCTGGAAAAACCGAGACTACTAAAATGCTTATGATGTATCTTGCTTTTTTGGGTGGTCGGGCAGCTACAGAAGGTCGTACAGTGGAACAACAAGTTCTTGAGGTATGTGATTCACGACTGTGTTTGTAAGTTTTCATTTCTGTTGTGGTTTTAAGATGATATGTTATTGATTTTTTATACATGGCAATGCAGTCCAACCCAGTTCTCGAAGCATTTGGAAATGCTAAGACTGTTCGAAATAACAATTCCAGGTTGATCTCTTTATCATATTTGATGCTGTCTTTCAATTATTTTCTTCCATAATCATCATGGTATGATCTTGTTTAAACGTTAGTTTGAAGGAAAACATATCAGTAAAAACTAAATTCTGCGAATTTAACTGAACAAAGATACTTACAAAATGGTAGCTGATGGCTTAATATTGATACTGTCTTACTACTCATGGAAATACTACTCTACAGCCGTTTTGGCAAATTTGTGGAGATACAGTTTGACAAACAAGGGAGAATATCAGGAGCGGCAATCAGGACGTACCTCCTTGAAAGATCTCGTGTCTGCCAAATTTCTGATCCTGAGCGCAATTATCATTGCTTTTACCTCCTATGTGCAGCACCGAAAGAGGTGTGTATAGTCTTTGTTAAGTTATTTTAAGCTTGAATTATTCATCCATATTTCACTAATATATTCTTATATATGTTCCAGGAAATTGGAAAATATAAGTTAGATAACCCGAAATCATTTCACTACCTTAACCAGTCAAACTGTTACGAACTGGTGGGAGTTAATGATGCTCATGAATACCTGGCAACCAGAAGAGCCATGGATATTGTTGGAATAAGTAAAACAGAACAGGTTTTATATCCAAAATGATTGATCCAGTGATAATTGTTTTTCATGGAGGAGCTCAATATTCTTGACATTTTGTCTTGTACACAGGAAGCAATTTTTAGAGTTGTGGCTGCTATTCTTCATCTTGGTAATGTCGATTTTGGCAAAGGAAAAGAGATTGATTCGTCGGTTCCGAAAGATGATAAATCAAAGTTCCACCTTCAAACAGCAGCTGAACTACTCATGTACGTACCAAAATGTCTAGTTTTCACATTCACACTATATTCTTTGATAATGTCCTTCAAGAACCTGAAGATTGCTTACGATTCTGTGTTTTAGGTGTCATCCTGAGGCATTGGAAGATGCCTTATGTAAACGTGTGATGATCACTCCTGAAGAAGTTATCAAGAGAAGTCTTGATCCTCTTAGTGCAGCAGTTAGCAGGGATGGATTAGCCAAAACTATATATTCCCGTCTCTTTGATTGGTATGAAGCTTGACAAGCTTTTGCTTTGAAGATCATATGCTACTTGGAAGGAAGAATTTGTTTTCATTGTTTTTCTCTTCTTCTTCTTGTATTTGGTCTTAAATTTGCAGGCTGGTAGATAAGATTAACAACTCAATTGGGCAAGATCAGAACTCAAAATGTCTTATCGGGGTTCTTGACATATATGGTTTTGAAAGTTTTAAGCATAACAGGTTGGTTTCATCTTCTTTACCTCCCAAAGAACTCAATACATTCCTTAAAATGTAGCTAGCGTTCTAGGCTTTTCTTCTAACTTCATTATGCAGTTTTGAGCAGTTTTGCATAAATTTTACAAATGAAAAACTGCAACAGCATTTTAACCAGGTAATCTTCAGTTCGTGCTGGTCGTATATATATTAGTTGCAAGACACAACCTTATTTAGTCTCCATTCACCACACGCAGCATGTTTTTAAAATGGAACAAGAAGAGTACACGAAGGAAGCAATTGATTGGAGCTA
The DNA here is from genome assembly GCA_036897095.1 of Plantago elongata. NCBI lineage: Eukaryota > Viridiplantae > Streptophyta > Magnoliopsida > Lamiales > Plantaginaceae > Plantago > Plantago elongata. Next base: position 7,184 of record JAYMSP010005333.1, on the reverse strand, counting down.
TATTGAGTTCGTTGATAACCAAGATGTTTTGGATCTAATTGAGAAGGTACTTCTACTTCTGTAGCATGCATCTTTGGATTGTCATCCTCCATTTATTCCTTGTTTCTCTTTTTCTTTTGTTTATTTTTTTATTTTTATCATCTCTGTAAATCTTAGCGTATGTTCTATTTGTTTGCAGAAACCAGGTGGAATTATTGCTCTCCTCGACGAAGCATGGTAGTTTCTTGACCATTCTCCCACATTGGATCGATCATTCTATTGATTATTCCTTGTGTTGCTCGAAAGATATATTTTTGGCTTATTTTGTTTGATTAGAAACTTCACTTGAAAATTTTCTGTTTATTAAGTAATCGGCATTTAGATAGACATGTCTCATTGTCGCAGCAACAAAAGCTTCTTGCTTTCCGGATTTTGCTGTGCTTCATACTTATTCTCTTAAATTTCAAACAGTGATTTTGTGCTCATCAACTATCCCTTTGCAGTATGTTCCCAAAATCGACGCACGAGACATTCTCTAACAAGTTATATCAGACATTTAAGAATAACAAACGCTTCATCAAGCCAAAATTATCACGGACAGATTTTACTATTGCACACTATGCAGGAGAGGCAAGTAAAATATCGAATTATGAACATCCAGCGTGTTTGTAAATATATCTAAATGCTCTAACCGTAGGTCTTACTGATTTCAGGTACAATATCACTCTGACCAGTTCTTGGACAAAAATAAAGACTACATGGTTCCAGAGCATCAGGATCTGTTATGTGCTTCAAAATGCGCTTTTGTAGCAGGCCTGTTCCCTCATATAACTGAAGAGACATCAAAATCTTCCAAGTTTTCTTCTATTGGTTCACGCTTTAAGGTTAACTATCCTTTAATACCAAGAAATTTTTTATATCATGAAATATGGAGCGGCTATGTCAAAATGTTAAATGTTCTGTGCAGTTGCAATTACAATCATTAATGGAAACTCTGAATGCCACAGAACCTCACTACATCAGATGTGTAAAGCCCAATAATGTTCTTCAACCTGCCGTATTTGAAAATGCAAACATTATGCAACAGCTACGTTGTGGTGTAAGGGGCTTCTAATCCATTCTAATTCTACTACTGCACGGGGTAACATTTTGGCAGTTGGTTTTACATCTGCAGACATTAATGATCTCATTCAAAATTCTGTTTCAGGGTGTCTTAGAGGCAATCAGAATTAGTTGTGCAGGCTTTCCTACTCGCCGTCCTTTCTTTGAGTTCATAAATAGATTTGGGCTTCTTGCACCAGAGGTCTTGCACGGAAGGTACTTGGAACCACTTGTTGGAACTTTTTAGGTTGTTTCTGCATTTTCTTGGTTTAAAAAGTTGTATGTTGGCAACCATGGCCTTTCTTATGAACAGTTATGATGAAAAGCTAGCATGCAAGAAGATTCTGGAAAAGAAGGGGCTGAAAGGCTTCCAGGTAGAAGGATTTCCTTGCTTCCTAACATTCTCTTTCCCCTCACTACTTTTTTCTTGTTCTTTTCCATATGCTATAATTGGATCGATATTATTGAATATGTAAGATATAATATATTCTGATGATTGAAACAATTTGTTGTTGAATAACAGATAGGAAAAACAAAGGTATTCCTAAGAGCAGGTCAGATGGCTGAATTAGATGCAAGGAGAACCGAAGTTCTTAGTACTGCAGCAAAAACGATACAAAGGCGTATACGAACACATACTGCTCGTAAGCATTTCATTGATGTGAGAGAGGCTACCATTGTGATGCAATCCTTTTGCAGGGGTAAGCCTCATTGCCTATTGATTATAAATAATTGCATTGTATGCGCAATTTTTTAACATGTTTTCTTCCTGAAATACTGTTTCCAGGTAAATTGGCATGCAAACTTTACGAGACAATGAAAAGGCAAACTGCTGCAGTTAAAATTCAGACTAATGCACGTAGATACCGTGCTAGAAAAGAATATCACAGACTTTGGGTATCTGTAATTTCTGTGCAAACGTGTTTACGAGCTATGCAAGCTCGCAGAAGGTCTAGATTTTTGAGGCAAAATAAAGCTGCAACTGTTATTCAGGTGACTGATTAATGTATCATCTTCATGCTAGGATATGGATCTTTACATGAGCTCTGTACTTATTAATACATTCTATTAGGCACGATGGCGATGCTGTAGAGCTTCATTTTACTATAGGAAACTAATGAAGGGAACTATAGTTGCACAATGCAAATGGAGGGGAATAATTGCAAAACGAGAACTACGGAAGCTTAAGATGGTCAGTTGCAGTATTGTATTCTTTTTGGGTTAAGATGGCCAACTTAAAATTGATCATCCAATTATCTGACCTAGTTTTGTATTCTTAAAGACTAAAAATTTTGTATTTCCAAAAGCTAGCTTTAACATAAATCATTGACTACATTGTTGTTCAGGCTGCAAGGGACACCGGTGCGCTCAAAGAGGCAAAAGATAAGCTTGAAAAGCAGCTTGAAGAACTCACATGGCGTTTGCAACTTGAAAAGCGATTAAGAGTATGCAATTCCTGAGTGTTAGCTTATGAGAAAACATAATTCTTTATGATCTTATTTTAGTAACCTTGCCTTGCATAATTGTGTTTCTCTATGTTTTAGGCCATTACAGATATATTGATTTAATGCGTATATATTATGATATGCAGACAGACTTGGAAGAAACAAAAACTCAAGAAATTGCCAAGTTGCAGAGTTTGATAGAAGATTTGCGGAAGAAGGTTGTTGAATCCAACACACAGATTGTTAAGGAACGTGAAGCTGCGAAAAAGGCAATTGAAGAAGCACCTCCTGTTATCCAAGAAACTCCAGTTTACATTGAAGATACCCAGAAAGTTGAGTCTCTAAACGAAGAAGTCAATGCTCTGAAGGTAAGACTTTGGCTCTGTTCTCTTCAAGTGCAATTAGCTTAACTGAATTGAACTGAAATGATCGTATCTGCACTGAACTAAAAGGAAGTCTACCTTTCTATATATGTACATGATGATACTGTAAATTACCAACGAGGCTACATCGTTATGTGGAAATCTCTGAGAATTTACCTTTTAAATTTTTGAAACGGCTAAAGGTGACTCGAACCCCGACCTATTCAATGGAGGTGACCCTGAGAATATACCTTACCACAGAAGGAAACATTATAATCATTATTTGTAACAGGATTCTTTAAAAAAACGAGAGGAAGCCTTCTATGAGTTGCAGAAGAAGTATGCTGAATCACAAGATTGCAGTGAAGAAAGGCGTACGAAGCTGGATGACTCTGAGAGAAGGGTCCATCAGTTGCAGGATTCTGTGCATAGGTAATCAAACTGGATTGATTTTCTTGTCAATGGGTTAAGAAGAAATAGATACCTTGTGATTATTTTAAATTGATACTGGTATAGAATTCATTAACTACGTTTTTGATACTTATCTGAAACTGCTTATTGGTTGTTGTTTATAGTAAAAGAAAAAGAAAAAGAATGTTTGATCAAAACAGGTTCTGCTACTTAGGAGCTTAAAAGAAGCTAAAAAAGTCGTTAACAAAAATTGAATATTATCCACTGTAGGCTTGAGGAGAAGCTGAGCAATTTAGAGTCCGAGAATAAAGTTTTTCGTCAACAAGCTGTATCAATGGCACCAAACAAGTTCCTTTCTGGACGAACTAGATCTATCATGCAGGTATTTATCAATCTGCCTGGTTGATTGTATGATAAATTAAGTATGGTTTCTTAGAATTGTTTCTTTGACAAATGGCAGAGAAATGACAGTGGCATGTCATTCGGGGATGCTAAGATACATGTGGTAATCTGCTATTAGTTTAAAACTTAATGCCTGATCACTTGCTTCCTGTGAAATTAACTCAGCTAACGTGTGCTTTAATCGGATTAGGATCTTCATAGCCTTTCATTTGGCGAGGGAGATGACAAACCACAGAAATCACTTAATGAAAAGCAGCAAGAAAATCAAGAATTGCTCATCCGTTGTATTGCTCAGCCTCTAGGCTTTGCTGGAAACAAGCCAATTGCAGCCTGTATTATTTATAAGTGTCTTCTTCAATGGAGATCTTTTGAAGTTGAAAGAACAAGTGTCTTTGACCGGATCATCCAGACGATAGGTCATGCAATTGAGGTTCGTGGTTGCAACTCTGTTTCTCCTTTTTTAAACTTAATATGGCTCTGAAAATCTACATTAAGGTATTACAAAAGCTTATTGTACAGGAAAATCAACTACGGATCCATTATATAAAGATAATGGTACTCATGTTTTGTACGAACAAAAACCTTTGATATTGAATGGAAGGTGTTCGAAGATAAATGCACTAGGTTTTACATAAAAGCATACTTTGTTTCACTATCTTAGCAGAAAATAGCAGTTATCATATGAGAGTTTTTATCTATTCCCTATGTGATGCAAATAACAGTATATCCTATGAATACAACATAATCCAAACAACTCGGCTTACAGAAGATGCAGGATAACAATGATGAATTGGCTTATTGGTTGTCAAATGCTTCAACACTGCTACTCCTGCTCCAGCGTACACTCAAGGCAAGTGGAGCAGCTGGAATGGCTCCTCCACGCCGGCGGTCATCCTCTACTTTATTTTCCAGGAAGGTTCAGGTTGAATAAATTGTTTCTTTTTCTTTTTCATGTTGGAACTCGTTTTTTCTGTTACTAAGCCTTTCCAACCTTCATCTTGGGAGATTCTTCTATTGACCTTGTGAATCACAAACAGCCATATCACTGAATTTTAAACAAGTCATCTTTCAAGTTATGTTCCTCGATCTAAGCCACAAGGTCTAGTAGGCATGGTCTACAAGTAATTTCGATCTCAATCCCTTGACAATGAATTTCTAGCTCTTGTTCATGTAGAGTTTCCGTGGCGCCCCACAATTAGGAGTAAATTTATCTTTCAATGGTGGCCTGCCTGGTGGAGTGGAGACCTTGAGGCAAGTTGAAGCAAAGTACCCTGCTTTGCTATTCAAGCAACAACTTACTGCATATGTCGAAAAACTTTATGGGATGATACGGGACAATCTAAAGAAGGAGATATCACCATTGCTTGGTTTATGCATACAGGTAGTACAGTTTACATATAGTTTTCCATTTTCGTAACCAAAATTGTAATAATTCTTCTAATGAAATAACAGGCACCAAGGACTTCTAGAGCAAGCTTAGTGAAGGGATCATCACGATCAGTTGCAAATACAGCAGCCCAGCAAGCATTAATCGGTCATTGGCAGGGAATAGTCAACAGCCTTGAGAATTTCTTGAACACCTTGAAAGCTAATCATGTCTGTAAAACTTATCTTCGTGCCTTTATTCGACACACACAGGCCTCTACTCATCTTTTTCCCTATTGACATGACAGGCACCGCCATTTCTAGTCCGCAAGGTGTTCACACAAATATTTTCTTTTATCAATGTTCAATTGTTTAACAGGTGCAGTGTACACTTTCTTCTATTTGTTATATATATATTTTTTTCTTTTTTTTTTTTTTTGTCTCGCTCTCTAATTTTGCAGTATATACTAATTACCTCACTTCCAATTCACAAAATCATGAATGTAGCCTTCTGCTAAGACGAGAATGCTGCTCATTTAGCAACGGTGAATATGTTAAGGCTGGACTATCTGAATTAGAAAGTTGGTGCTCTAATGCGACGGATGAGGTACATATTGATCTTTATTTTTTTCAGATCGAATTTTGCTAGTGCTTCGTGATTAAAATAGTAAGAAACATTGCAGTATGCAGGTTCATCATGGGAGGAACTGAAGCATATTAGACAAGCCATTGGATTTCTGGTTGGGTGGTTGCTTTGTCTTGTTCATATTCACTTGAAAAACAAAAAACAAAAAAAAAAAATCTTGATCGATTGCTTAGCTATTGCAATCTGTTTGTTTGTTCTGTTTTTCAGGTTATTCATCAAAAGCCAAAGAAAACACTTGACGAAATCTGCCACAACCTTTGCCCTGTGAGTTTGATGGTTTAAATGTTAAAGAGTTATTAGCAGTGAGATGTTATATTATATGTCCTGGTTTTATGAAATTGATGAATGCGTGTGCATTTTATCTAACGAAACAGGTGCTGAGCATCCAGCAGTTGTATCGTATTAGTACAATGTACTGGGACGACAAATATGGAACACATAGTGTCTCTTCAGAAGTAAGTTTCTGATTTTAATTGCATTTGTAATATTAGCACTTAGGAGAAGTGATTTTGATTTTTATTAATATTTTTCTGTAGGTTATATCCAACATGAGAGTTCTGATGACTGAAGATTCGAATAATGCAGTAAGCAATTCCTTTTTGTTGGACGATGATTCAAGGTAATATATATCTTTTGTCAAGAACCACGATTTGCTGTAGATAGTTTGCTTATTCTAGTTTCATTCATGGCTGCTGCAGTATACCCTTTTCGGTTGATGACATTTCCAAATCAATGGAACAAATAGACATCTCGGATGTAGAACCTCCACCTGTAATTCGTGAGAACTCAGGTTTCACTTTTTTGTTGGCACGCACCGAATAGAACAATCGTGCGTCCGTTTCTACTAACTTCTTAGTAATGTAGGTCATAATCTTAATGTAGAGAGTATACCTAGCTCCTTGTGGAGTCGATACTATTGATTCCTAGAAGATATAGTATATAGGGTGGGTAGCATCCCAGTATACATTGAGCCACAAAAGTTGTGCTAGAGCGTGTATTTTGATTTGTACTTTGATGAAATATGATTTGATGTGATACATACATATTCACTTGTCTGGTGCTATATAACAAGTGATTTCTGGGCCCGTTTTTGCTGGGCCATATACATGATTTGGCTAATTTGGGCCATGAGGTGATCATTACAAATGACTAATTTCGGCCATATATATAAACAAACTACCAAAACTTCTTATGAAATACTCTTTCTCTAGAATAAAAACAAGATAGAATCAACGTACACTTAGACCATCCACGATGGTGACGACGCGTCGTCGTCCCACGTCATTTTTGCTCCAGTGGTGGTGCGTCGTCGTCGCCACGTCATTTTTTTATTCCATATCACAAAATTATTTAGAAGTTCAAATTAATGAAATTGCATTTTATTGAAGACGTTTTAAAATTTAATGGCATAGAACAAACGAGGAATATATTACAACATATTGCGGGAAATGAAAATCGTACGAAGATAAAATA
>JAYMSP010005332.1:0-13898 GCA_036897095.1 Plantago elongata | reverse complement strand
TTGTCTACTTTTTTAAATTTCATTAATACAAGTATAATAATTATATAAACAATATAAAATAAATTATACATTAATTCTAAAACATTAAAGACATATGATTTGAATTAAAAAAGGAAATGAGAAAATCAATGAAATGAATAATTAAATATGAACGAAATATTAAAATAAAATAGATTTTGCCTCACTGTTAGAGTAGTGAAAAGTGCAGAGTTGCAAAGTGATTTGCATTGAGTGAAATGTTAAACGTGACATAGATTTTGAGACTGAGTGAGTTGTAACTGATGTATATAGTTTGAACTTTGAAGCTTCAAGAGAGTTGTTGGAAAGATGACGGACGTACATTTGCCATGCTACAAGCATAAGGATGTGTTCTCTTCAATAAAAATATAATGAACTGGACTAAACTCAATTAAAGTACAAATTATAACTGAATTTGACTGGACTGACATGGACTGGACTGAACTGGACTGAAATGATATACAGATGAAGATAATACCTAATTTGTTCAAACTCATTAATAAAAGAAGAAATAAGATCAACACAAATTAGAAATCAACAAAGTCCAACTTATTAAAGAAGAAAAAAAGAAAAAATAGAAACTAGCGAAGCGTCTGTTCTCCAGCAATATCTTGTTTTTCATCGTTTCGTTTTCTTCCATGAATTGAATGGAGTTCTGATCGGAAAACGGATTGTCGATGAATCTCAGTGATACTATTAGCTACCGGTATCCTCTAGAAAATACTACCAGTACCATCATGATCCAACTGTATGCGATGTATCAAGTTCAGTTATTATTGAGGGCGTATTGCCGCAACCCTTACGGTGGCAACATGCTCAGGCTACGGCGGCGCTGTATCAAAGCCAATAATACTGTATCGCTCCCGATTCTCCTCATCCAAAGTTGCCCAGATTGCATAGGTATGAATGAAGCTGTGTTCATTTTCGTTCAAATTGTAGTTCAAATATGAAGAAATTGTATGTTATGTGTACTTATTTGAGTGTTTTTAGCAGGGAAGTTTCTGATTCATTGACATAACAATAATCTGGTTAGGCATTCAAACTTTCTCATGACTTAACTAATCGGTTTTCTCGAGCTACACATGTCCTCATTTTGTGTACAAAGTGTTGAGCTAGGAAGGTTTCTAGTTACTTAATCTTCTTAAGCATTTATGTGGAGAAGCTTTTATCGAGCTATATATGTTCAAATTTGCAGTTGAAAACTGAAGAAATCGTTATGTTCTGTTTACATATTTGCATACTGAATATATTGAGAGATACGAAGGTTTCTTGGGATTTTATGTAGATCAAGCTTCTGTCTAGCTCAGAACTGTATTTTAAGAGAAAAAGTGTGTGGAAGCTTTTATTCATTGTTGGTCATGTCTCAAGTGTTCATTTATTGCAGGAAATGGTTGATAAAGCATTGACGATGATCCTGTTTCTGTTGCTTTTGGAGGAACCTCCTATGAATGTAGCTGTTTGGAGAAGTAAGGTTTTGAATCCTCATTACTTATGGTTCTTTTTTTTTTTTTGTATTCCTTTCACTTCTTGTTAACTAATCGTGAAGTTTCATGCTAGTAAGATGTTTAAGGTGCATATATTTTGCAGTCATATCACATAGAATATAATAATACTAACTTACTAGGAGTCTAGGATTGTTGTTCTGCAGTAGTTGTAGCCCAATTAGGAAAATAAAGATAAGTTTTCTTTAGGTTTATTTTCTCTCTGGGAAAATCTCGTTAAGATGCTCATTTCGTTTCATTTCCTTATTTATAGACTCTTTTATAACCCTCTCATTAACATGTGTTTGTCCATATGTCATTCCTCTCCTCATCAAGCTCGAAGCTGGGAGGACTTGATTGATTAGAATTTAGAAGAAATGACTGTTGTGGTTTTTGAGTAATTCATAGCTGCTTGCCTGCATAGCAAAGTAGAGATCTGTTGCTCTTTAGTTTGCATTTCTCTCTGGGAATTTCTCATTAAGAGAATCATTTATTGCATTCCCTTAATTCAAACTCTTACAACTCTAATTAGCATGTCCGTTTCATTGTTCCATTTTCTTCCCACCAAGCTAATAAATCACAGCACTTCATTGTTGATTATATAAGGATGAGCGTTGTGCTCTCTACCTTCACCTTATTGGATCTCAATAATAGTAATAATCAAAACATGGTAATTATTTACGACAAGGTTGATGGATGATTTACCGAGTGGCATTAGACTATAGTCACTATACAAGTGGACGATATCAGCGGATTAAATTTGATTGTTTAATAAAATTGAAGTTCTGGTTTTCGTTTTCCTTTTGGGCTGGGTGGATGGGATGTAATGTGCACTAAACATGAGATGTTAGAGATGCATATCTTCACTGTCGCTGGATAATTACAATAGTAGAGATTTAATAAGAAATGCAGATGTTTAGTATATTAGCTTTGCTTCCTCACAAGAAACATGCGAGCTGAGGTCTGTGGTTAATCGATCCGTTCAGACTTCAAGAGTAGTTGGACTGTGGTTCGGTCATTTTCATCCATAATACAACTACTTAAATTATAGAGAGAAATAATGAGTTTTACAGGGAAATAATCCAGCATATAGAGGGAATTTGGAAGATTCTCTAATTCAAATATACTATGTCGAGTAGTAGGGTGTCCTATTTGAATTTAAAACACGATCTTTCTTTTGAGGAAAATAAGATGTGCGTTGGGAAAACATCATCTTTCTACATTCAAGGTTGTTAAACACAAACCAACGGTACCTGAAATAGAAATAAAACACACAAAATAGCAGGCTTAGTTGAGTTGGCTCTCTGTCCTTGCGATAATTTTTCCCACTAGAGTGACTGCAGTTTGAATTGGCTATAAAATAAAACATTTGTTGAGTACATAAACTGACACTTGACACTTGAGAAACTGTCTGTTGCTTCTATTTCTAAAAAAAATGTTTGGTGTAACGTCTTCGCTCGTTTTTTACATCTAGAGTTCATGAGCAACACTTCACTTCTATGAAATTCCTTAGTTTAAAAGCAATTTACTTCTGAGCTTGTTGAAAGGGCCTTGGAAAACGGGCAAAATTGAATACTCATGAAGTGCGATAGCTAGGAACTTATTATTCGGCACCTATTTGTTTGGACTCATGTGTTCGCGCACACACACACACATACACACAAACATCTCACTAGTTGTCATATTTGAACTCTGCCATCATATTTCAACTTGTTACCTGCTACCAAGTATGATTCACTGAACTCACTCAGGAAATGAGCTGGCACATTCAATTCAAAATGTAATTTTCCTTTTTATGCATGAGTATTAAAAGAGAAATTATATTATGAACTCTTAAAATTAGGTGCAATTAATTTACTTTTTTTTTTCTTCTATTAAAAATAAAGTTCATTTATTACTTTTCGTCAAAAAGTAATATTACAGTCTACTATTTTGTGACTTTCTTTTTATTGTACAACAACACAGATGAATCTAGTCACAATATTGCAATCATACATTGTTTAGTAGCGTGTGTGCATATAGATTTTGTTTTTACCTTAGTACCCTCTTACCTCACCAGCTTTTCTGCTCAAAACCTGCACTTTCTCCATGATATTAAGGCACCGCAGAGTTTTCTAGAATCAAACCCGTGTCTTTACATTGACTACTCCAACCCTGGCCACATTTTTCCTTTCTCAAACCACACATCAGAGAGAGAGAGAGAGAGAAACAATCAAACACCAACTCATTTTCTCTCCCTTTCTACAGTGAGAAACTCCAAAACCTCACATACCTTGACCTACCCTGAAATAGTATTTGTGCAATCAGTTCTTATAAATTGTTCTACATATACAGATTCGTCCGTCTTTGAACACTAGATCTCCAGTTTCGGTAAAGGTATCAGTTCCTGCTATTTATGTAAGCATATGTTCTTGAAGGTTTCTATTTGTGAAATTTGATTCGTTTCTAGGAAGCTTAATTCCTGGATCCCTACTTTATGCTAGTTCTTTGTAATTATTGGTAAATTGAGGGTAAAGAAGACCTCCAGTCAAGTTATCTCCCAGATCGCCCATTTCATTCACTATCTATCAGGGTGGCTTACCAGTTTCAATTAGTTGATGTTCATCTTGTAATCCAGAAAGTCCGTTGAAACTGAGATTCAATTAAAGACGTGCGGTTAGTAGCCGGAGATGGAACGGGATAGTCAATGACATACCAAGCATTTCTTTAAGCTGAGATGAATTTGCATCTTTGTTAAATTTTAGTATGACATACGAGTAAATAAAATTGTGTTTAATGAAGAATAAGATGCCAACACCTTGAGGTGGAGAGGAATTTTCAACTTATTTGAATTATACTTTGAGATAGGAGTGTGAGTAAAGTTGTTTAACGGAAGAATACGAGCATATGGTAGTAATTTTCAATTACAGAGTTGGGAATTAAAAGTATATACATGTGAACAGTGATTATACTAATATCTGATGTGTTACATAATATTAAAAATGTGTTTATTAATCCTATTTGGCATGACAAGAATGTCAAGTACTGGGCTTTTATGGCCAAATGGAACAACAATACAAAAATACTTTTACCAAACCCCTCTTAATCATCCGAACTTAACAGCCATATGAATACGGCAATATGCTCTTGTAATTTACTTCCTTTATATATTATTCCGTTGGATTTATGTACTTCTGGTATTGGCAAAGCATTTGTCAACTATATATGCCTACACATTTTTTCCCCTTCGAGATAAGCAGTTTTTTTAGTTGGATTATAGGTATCTAATTCTATCTGCTAAGGAAAGATGTTTCTATCCGCATGCTTATATTAATTGATAATCATTACTTGTTGATCTAGTGTGACAAGTTCCCTTAATTTCCCCTCGCTTTGTTAGTCCTTACCATGCTCTTGATTCTTTTACTAAAAATAAGTACATTTTCTCAATTTCAGGATTTGATCTCTGTTTTCAATTTCTAGTGCAACCACAGTCGATCTTCAGGTTCCATCCTTTCTATCTCTATCTGGTTTGCTTCTCCTCTCCCTTAATAATTTAAATGGTTAGAATGGAATATTGTTACTTTTGCCAACTCTTACAACTGTGGTTTTGAAGGTTTATTCCTCCATATAAAATAATAAAAAGGCAGTTTACGAGTTGTTTATATATACAGTGGTTACATTTCTATACACCAGGACAATAAATGCCATGAAAATTTGTGGCAACAAAGTTTATCCAAAAACCATCCACGTCATGAGTCAACAAATTTCCCTGTGATGCATGAAAAAGATATCTAAATCTTGATCATGGGTATTTTGCTAAAGCTACATGCTGTGTGGTACTTCTTGTGCTATATCATTTTTCGTGCTTCATTGATTGCTTGAATGTATGTATGTGTTTATTGAAAGGCAATCTCTGGTCAAGTAGTTTTCTGTCTTTCGTTGTCTTCGCCCTCTTTGGTCTCTTCATTTTGTTTTCAGTATATATAATATAAGATCTACTTTAACATATATTCGGATTTGGATTCTGCTACTTGTTAAGGGAAACAAAAGATTGTGCAAATGTATTAATCATAACAAAGGTGGCATGTTAATTATTTCTTTTCCAATCTTTTCTTTTGTGGATCCAGAATGATGAGTTTCTTCTCTCTTTTGTTTGTAAGATTAAGGCACTTGCATAACATGGCAGTAATCCAATGATGTGCGATTATATTTGCATGTTTTTTCTGTGACAAGTATACACCTTTTTTGTGTCGCTGCATGCCACTGGAATATTTCTCTAGTCTGGTTCCCCAATCGCTTTAGCTTACTATATTATCTTCTTCAATTGAACGCCTCCATGATGCGCACCACTGCAGGAAGTGGAAACTAAAGAACTTCAGATATGATTTTAGAGCCTGTGATTTTAGAGCCTGTCAAGCATTCTGAAGGGGAGGAGTTGAACGCTAGTCAAGGGACTGTTGGTCCTCTCATGAAGGTAAGTGTTCATATGATTACCTGTAATATGAACGTTATCTTCTTTTATTGAAGGCCTACATTATGCTCTCAACTGTAGGAAGTGCAAAGCAATACAAGCACGGATATAGTTTTAGAGCTTGTCGTGCTTTCACGAGAGGATGAGTTGAACCGTGATGGTCAAGGAAAAGATGGTCCTCTTCTGAAGGTAAGCCTTTATATGATTACCTGTGTACATGCACATAATGTAGTGCATATATTCAAACAATTGTTTTACACGTAATAACTATCAGAATGAATTACGATGGCTCCACATGTGCACAAATCCCAATCTGTATACGATTGACACTTGTACTGCCAAACATCTTTCATTATGCAAGAGTTACTAAATGTCGCTTTACCCTTGTTTTCACACTTTTGGAAGAGTGTATGTGGTTCTTTACTTCTAAAACATATTTCCACTGTCCTGGAATTGACTGTCCATACTTCATGTGGGGCATTTATGGGGAATATGAATAAAAAAGGGATAAGTTTGTGGAATATGGGTGTTTATTAGATAGGTGGTGTGCCCCAGTATAATGTAATATTAAAGTATAATTGAGTAAATTTCCCTAGATGAGAGGTTGGCCCAAAAATGAAGTGAAAATAGTTCTTATACTGTAAAACTAACTATTATAACTTGTGTGGACATACAGAGTTTTAAAAGTGTTGGAGATATTGAATGAAGAATAAGAGAGAATGAATAAAGTGAAAAAGATGATAAAGAGTTCTCTATTTGGGATTAGCTAACGGGACATCGAACAAAGTGAAGTGTCCAAATATTAGTGGGACTGAGGGAGTAACTAATATATACTCTCCGTACTAAGTTGGGGCAAATGTGTCAAAATATAGAATTTATTGCCATAAATTATGAAATGAGTTAATATTGTGCAGAAAAAAGACCTAATGAGGTAATCTGTTTGGGATAGAGGAAGTAAATATATTCTATAATTACAGATGATTTGGACATTGCCTCTTCTATTAGAACATAAGAAGGTTTGTGATTCCATTGGACTTCATTGTAACGTTTCCTCACAATAATGTGACTGACACATATAAGATCTGATACTCCCTAACGTGGTAATCTTTCTGGGATAGAGGAAGTAAATATATTCTATAATTAGAGATAATTTGGACATTGGCTCTTCTATTAAAACATAAGAACGTTTGTGATTCCATTGGACTTCATTGTAAACTTTCATTATAATAATGTGACCGACACATATAAGATCACTCCCTCTGAAAGTGCGTTGGAGAGCCTCCACCCCTTTAAAGGTATTTAATAAATGTATCATATAAGAATTTAATATGAATTAGACATCATATAGACACATAAATTTCTACGAGTGAACAACAATTAATTTAAAGAACCAAACATTTTGGGCAACTACCTTATTTCAGACTTCAGTGTAAATATAATGATTGGATTTTGTTTGCAGAGGAAAAGAAGTGACACAAACTGCCATCAGTGTCACAAAAATGATAAAGGGATTGGTCTCTGGTGCAACAAGTGTCAAAAGAAATATTGTATCTCCTGCGTGAGTAGATGGTATGCAATCTTTTCCAATGATGTATTTCATCTTCTGCATTTCATTGCTTGCAGCTAGCTTCTTTGGAAAAACATTTATATCCACCCATTGGAATTAAACCACTAAATTACTTTTACAACTACATACGTACATGAGTTAAAAAGATTTGGTTATCATGAATCTCCAATGCAAGTAATATGCATGCACCAGTGTTTATCTTTCTTCAGGTTATTTCACATCCTTCAGGGCAGAACCCTATGATTTTTCATGAATGGTGAACTTATTGGAGTTGTTACAGTGTGTGTGTGTGTGTGTTATAACTTAAATGGGTCTCAAGTTTTGGTACTGTTGCTCATAAGGAAATAATGCCAAGTTAAATGCTCTCAAATTTACCTTTTCAGTAGAATAATGAACCAGATCATGTCCTGCCTTTATTGAGATTGCAAAACCAATTCTACTATTTTGCTTATGATATATTTCGGCATTGTTGTTGGTGGTGTTTGTTGTAGTCACTCACTAATTTAGCTCCAACACTGGTGCATGATCAACTAGTTGCTTGGTTCTACACTGAAAAAGTAGCATGCATGTGTTTTATGTGCTCTTTCCTACTGATCTGCAGGTATCCGGCGATCAAGTTGACAGTGATCAGCCTTAAATTAGAGGTAAACTAAAATCGTATACTTAGATAAATATTTGCATATAATATATATAATATAATAATTTCTCATTAGTATCGCTATGCGCAAGCATTGTCGGGTCCTTTTTGAGGTGGCGGCTCTCCTAGAGGGTTTTTTTTTTTTTTTTTTTTACATATAAACTTCTATTAAACTAGATTATTGATAATATCCTAGTATTGTAACACTTCGCATTTTCCATCACAAGGTGGCAGAGTCTTCGCAATCTTGCCCAAGTTGTTGTAATATTTGCAACTGTGGGGCTTGTTTACAATCAGCAATGGCTGCATCCAAGGTATGTATCTTTTTCATTACATGTATATTAATTTTACCTTTTTATGTACAAACTCTTGGTTATTTGGTACTTATCCTGAGGAATTGTTGGTCCAGGTTGTAGAGATTCAAGGATGCCAAATCACTGATCTGAACCATTCACATATCAATTTTCACAAAGGCCAACCAATCATGGTTGATAATGTGCTCAAGCGAGCATTCGGCTTAAGTTGGGAACCATCCGTTTTAGAGCGTGCCTTCCGCAAATTTAAGAGAGAGGGCGATTACTCTATGGATGTTGTGAATTGCTGTAATTGGTATGAGGTTAGTTGATCTCTATATACTTGAAAAGTTTACTTGCAAAGAAGAATAATTTTGTATGTATGTATTTCATGTTTAGCTTTATTCTTTTTCTTTGGTGGATGTTTGTTAGCTATAAATGTTGGTGAGTTGAGTGTTTAGAACTGATGGTTTTAATTATTGTGTTTATGACATGACATCCAGGAGAAGGTCCATGCCTACAAGTTTTTTATAGGATACTACAATGGTATGCGTCAGGGTCGAGGTGAACCAAAGATTTTGAGGACAGAGATCTGGCTTTACCTGGCCTCTTTAATGATCAACCGCCATGCCATTACGCGGAGGTCTTGAGATGCTTGCCTTTCAAGCATCATCGTTATGAAGAATTTAATTGCCTGACCATGGCAATTAAACAACTCAGGATGGCTATGGTCCTGAACATTTCAACGGGTTTTCAATTTGCAGGGTCAGATAGGGTACTTTTTCCTTTTCATATTCTGAAGTAATCTGTTTAACACCAATGAAGTTGAATCATATCGATTAGTAAAGTCATGTCCCAGAATGTGACACATCTGTGTTTACAATATTGTAAGGAAAGCTATAAACTTTGGGGACCAATGTAATTGTATCAGATATGATACAAAATAGATTCCTTAATGCGATTTGAAAGCTCAATGAATCAATACCTATGATGTATGTATACATTATATATGTGAAACAAGAAAGGAAAATTCATTGAGGTATGTATATACATTGCCTTTTCGCTTTTAAGTTATAATGTGCTTTAAGCTTTGACCTGTTAGTTTGATATTTTGTAATGATGCTATAAATTCCTTGAAATATAGCGAAGGTTAGTGTCTGAACTTTTAATAAACAACAAATAATTTTTTTTTTCAAGCAAAGGATATTCTTTCCATTCCAATTAAAGACGTAAATACAAGTGAATCATAGGGTAGGGTTTATAAGAACCCATGAAAATCAAAATGAGGACAACTATCCAATAGCCTACAAAATACTACTTAAACACGATGTACAGATTCATAGCTAGTTCAACAATAGTTACAGATTAAAATGAAAATTACACAAATGCCAAGGACTTGTGATCTTCCAGTTCTGGTAAAGTCATCCAAAAATCGATGCAATACAAGTGACAGAGACCAAGATGAACGGCCTTACAATACTGCAGCTGACGAATCTCACTTACTATCACAGGTTGATAGCCAAGAAGGAAGATACTTAAATTATCATATACAAAAGAACGTTGAAGCCCATCACACCAAAGATGATAATTCAGATTATACAACCAAATACAAAAGCGTATAAAAGTAATTATACGATATAAAATTATATTTATGATCAGACGTTAGGTATGGTTTAGTTGAAATGATTAAAACTGGGTGGGAATTTGTGGTCCATATCTAAATAGAATGTGAATGGGCTTTGTAGTGAACTTCAATTGTGAAATCTCTCGAATGTCTTTTTGGGTGGATTTTTTTAAGTTGTCATTTGCACAGTTTACTATGTAAATACTTTGTTTGGTGGAAGAGTTATTTCAACTATGTATTTCAAAAATTGTGAATGGTATTTAAAAAATTGTGAATAGTAATTATAACTAACTGTCCCTTTTGTGAAATGGAATGTTTGTCACTCGATTTTGTTGTTGCGAAATCTCTAATATGAGCATTTCGTATTCTATTTGAATTTTCCGCCAATTAAAATGCATGGAACCTTATATATTATACATCGATCCAGCTTACATTTATTTATTATACGCAAATGAGTTGTTTTAACAGAACTTGGTTTATCATTATGTATAAATGAGTTCATAATTAGTCATAAAACAATGATAAGTACGTGGTTAAAGCCTAATTAGTTGGACAAATAATATGTAAAGCAGATTAATAGAGCATAATAGAAGAAACAAGAAGTTATGCATAAAAGACATAAGAGTGTTTATAAGTTGAAATGAACAAATTTACATATTTTGAAGTCGTTTTATAACTTATTAAGGTTCAAAACTCCACTTAAATCCAAAAAGAAAAATCTTTTTATTTTTCTAAAAACATTAGAGGTCGTAATTATAAAATTACATGTTTTACAATTTAAGCTTAATTAAGAGAGAAAAATAAGTTTGAGATGGAATGATCCAAATATAGTCAAGAGTAGTCTCTATTTGTAGATTTCGAAAAGACGTACCCGTTGGTGATTTTTTAATTTATTTTTTACTTTTTTATTTTTCGAGTTATTCGCATTTGAAATTGGACAAAACAAAAAAAAGTTAAAAAACAAATGAAAAACAGCCTGTGATGTCGATTTCATACGTTGGGAGACGGTTTATCCATTAGTTGATATTTTTGTAATTAATTGTCCATTGCAAGGTTACGTTGGCCACTTCAATTTTCATATGAAATTCTCAAATTGAGTATTTGGCAAATACCTAACCTCCCATGGTATTTCAAGTCCACTACAGGATAAGGGCCCAATGCAAAAGGAATTTTGAAATGCCTAGTCCACCGGGCCGCTCCAATACAACCAAACAAGTCAATTGGGTGGATTTGAGACCAAATCCCTGCTAAGACCCCATACCAAATGTGCCCTAAGAGAGTTAAGAATTAGTTTCCAAGTAGTGAAACCAATCTTGCACAAAAGAGAAAATATAGATCAAGTCCAATAATATTATAGCATTGTTAGCAAAGAGAGAACCTGGAAAGGACAGAAAGACCACTAATCCTGCTATAGTTTGCCCACAAATTCGTAAGTTTTAATAACATGGGATGAAGTAAAGTAATAAATTGCTCGTTTCTCACCACATGTCTTTCATGATGATAGGAAGTCAAATGGTGAAATATGCAAGATATAACCCCTTCAGCCCACCAACATCGGAAAATCACTTCTCCAATTTGTTTCAGAATAAGATTCATGAGCAAACTATATAGGATTAGCACCACTATACCAAAACAAATAATATCAGAGAAAAGATGATAGTCGTGTAAGGATCAGATCTACTATCATCATTTTCAAAGACAGTGCAATCTCCACACCAGAAGCAAAGAAGGAAAAAAACGGAGATAGACCATAATAGAGGGATGAGAAGAGGTGGGAGAGAGAAAAGAAGGAAAGAAAACAAATTATAAAAATGAATATTCATGTCATAAAAGAGTTACGAAAACCTCTAAAGAGAAGATAAATTCGTTGAAGGTATGTATATACAGTGCCTTGTCATTTTCAGTTATAATGTGCTTCAACCTTGACGTAGGTTCATAATGTTATAATAGTGCTATAGATTCCTTGCACTATAGTAAATGTTATTCTACTTGAACTTTTAATAAACAACAGTTGATAAAGAGGATTATACGTGCCAAAAAAAAAAAGAGGTATCTTATATTGAAAAGTATATTATTGTTCCAGAGTATATATATATATATATATATATATATATATGTATGTATGTATGTATGTATGTATGTATGTATGTACTTTGCACACACACAGAAACATAAATATTTATATGTAGTATATCACAATAATACTACGTATGCACGTGTTCATTTAGGAAGCAGTTATGGCTCATGCAACCAGCCTTCAAGTGCAATTGGTCGCATTAAGAGAGCTATTATGGGCGCACACAACCAGCCTTCAAGGCAATATTTATCGCATCAAAGGAGCTATCATGGAAAACCCGTTTTCTTTCTGGTGCAATTTTGTCAGAGCAAGAAGGGAGTATATGTGCGCATGAACCTTCATGTGCAATATTATATTTGCAAGAAGAGAGCAGATATGGTGCCAGTGCAACCAACCTTCAAGAGCGACTCAAAGACTCGTGGGCCTAAATCAAACAATCAGGTGAAGCCTATATTATATTTGACACTCTTGCTTGTTTTGGGAAATGAGATTTAGATAAGTAAATCAGTGATCACTGACAACTGCTTCTTTCAGTGAGATACAACATTATAACTTCATCTGATTGCACGTCATGACCACAAGTAAATAAGCAATACACCTAAATTCACACAGCCTCAAAGACTGAGAAAAAAAAAATCCCATTCAACATTTGTTACTTCCACATGTTATTATCTCCATCCCAATTAATATTCTAATATGCAACATGTTGTACTACTTCCTAATGATTTAATATGATGTACTATACAAAATTTAATTGGGCCATTACCTTTTTTTCCCTTTTCATTTGTCTTCTACAAATGTTGTTTGATTGTTGCTTTTCATCCTCTTTCACTTTTCATCTCTATTGCTTCATTAATTTTCATCTCTTTCTTGTTTCTTCCAGTAATTTATTTTCTTTCATACTTTACTTTAATTTTTTTCATTTGAATATATATCAATGTAATAATAATATTTAAACAATTAAAATACATTATTACTTGTAAATTTGAAATGTAAATTATTTAAAATTAAAGTTAAAAATGGAAAACATACTTATAAAATATATATTTTATAATTTTTTATTTAAAGTATTTAAACTTTAGTTTTATGTAATGTAGTTTTATTTTCGAGAAATATCTAAAAGAAATAGTTTCAATTGATATAATTAATTAATGATATTTAATCAATTGAAGAATAAAATCTAAAAGAAAATGAAATGAACAATAAATTTGAAAAAAATGTTAAATAAAATAGATGTTGTATCTCATTGCTGGAGTAGTGAATTTTGTAAAGTTCCAGAGTGAGTTGCAGTAAGTGAAATGCTGATGTGACAGAGAAGAGTAAGTTGCAGCGAGTTGTACTGCTAGAGATGGTTTATACCATCTCCATCAGAGTTGCACGGAGAGTTGCAACTCCGTGCTAGAACTCTAGTAGAGTTCCAACGCGAGTTGCACCAATGGGGCGCTGGAATGAGTCCCAAAATTTTGGGACTCGTCCCAGCGCAAAAATAATTACTTTTTTTTTTTTATTTTTTTATTTTTTTTATTCTTTTCCTTTTCCTTAAGCAAATAGTTAGTTATGCAGACTGAAATTACAAATGTACTGAAACTGGCTTGCAATGGAGAAACAAATTTCATTAATACAAACCAACATATTTAGTGATTTCATTTTTGTTGTCTACTTTTTTAAATTTCATTAATACAAGTATAATAATTATATAAACAATATAAAATAAATTATACATTAATTCTAAAACATTAAAGACATATGAT
>JAYMSP010005331.1:0-13899 GCA_036897095.1 Plantago elongata | reverse complement strand
CGGCGCCCCAGGCGCCGTGACACGGCGCGCCGGCGCCACACCGCGCCTTTCGGCGCGGTGTTAAGGCCCATTGGGGCGCCGTGCCCCACGGCGCGCGCCCAACGGCGCCCCGTTGGGCATGGTCTAAAAGTTTAAAACTGGCTTAAATATTGGAGTACACTGTATATGTTTATCAGAGCAGATTAAAATTGACCATGCAAATACACAATCACTTTTGTCTAAAAATAAATATTCATCCGTTCGCTCGTTAAATACTCGTGATTGTACCGCATCGAAATATAACTTCAATAATATTATTCTATTAACAAGTTTATATCCAATTTAATACCCCTATCCTGAATTCCAACCAACCAAGTTACCAAACTCATAAATTCAACCTAATCTCCTAAGTTGACACACCCCTGGTCCTTTACTACTACTCATGGAAAATAAAAAGTCATGCCTAAAATTTGTTTATGGTGACTCATCCTACAAGTTAAGTTACATATATAGAGTTAACAACTAAACTGTAAATTATGGATATGAATATGTATGTTACGTATTAGATCATAAAAAAAATGCTTGATCAGGATAAATAAATTAGGTATTACGCTTGAAGTTGAAAGTCTCATTAGTTAATAACTTGGACCAAAATTTAAGAGTATGAATGTGAATCAAATAAACTACATGGACGACTTTGTGGTTTATATTAGAGGAAAATTCTGATTTGTTGATTATAACCAAAAAGAAAAATACTATGAAATCTTCAACTCTGCATTTGACATAAACATAAGGGGCACGTGTGTATAAACCCGATTGTTTAGAGGATTACAAGATTTCAACTTGTAATTTATGGATAAATTGAAGTTGACATTAAAATGTTGATGTATTGAACCTTGACTAGATTCGTAGATTATTATTTCTTTATGTATATATGTTTACTAATATAAAATTGATGTGTGATACAATCGACATCATTACACATTTAACGATGATTAATCTGAATTGGTAAAAAATGAAGGTCTTAAAAATGGTCAAAATGAACATGCATGAGATTTTGCGCTTCAAAGTCAGTAATATTAAATAGTTACGTTAGACTTTATATACAAATTCTTAAGGATAAAAGTTTATTTATAACATAACTTTTTTGAAGAAGTTAAAATATATTGATGAAAATTCAAGGAACAAGGCACAAGGAATGCCATGAACCTACAAAGTCAATGTTTACCGTTCCACACCACCAAAACCTATACCAATGAACTAATAAAAAATAAGGACTATATAATGTTAAACATCTTCGACACCATGCCATTCGGACAAAGAGCCCAATCCGCAAATGTATATACAGGAAGAACAGAGCCGTTGCCAACCATCCAGCTCCAAGTGAGGTGCTTAACCTGCTCAACAATATCCACCCAATCTTTTTTGGAGTTTCGAAAAATCAGATCGTTTCTAGCATTCTAAAGGGACCATGAAGCTCCCTGCCAAACCACAATGCCGAGGTCATTCAGCCGACCAGAGAAGAAACTTGCTAAGTCCGTCACAAAGATCACAACCGAAGACCAGTATGAATTATTTTATCTATGACATATTAACATTGATATTTTATCATGATTACATTGTCTTTAATCCCTACATGAGTATGAATTATTTTAAAAATAAACTGAATTCTATATTAAACTTCAACTCAAATGACATTAAACGTTAGAAGTATAAGTTAATCAAATTATAAATAAGTATAAAATTATATTTTGTGATTTATTCCAGTTTGTTTCATGTAGGTTCCATGAAAATGACTGAAATATCATGCAAATGAAGAAGAATTTTCTCCTAATAAAGGGTCTTTACAAACAATCCGTCGGTGTCTTAAGATGTACGGTAAGGCGTTTGACCAAAATGTGTGTTGGGTCAAGTCCCGTGTGTTAATGTCACCTAACATACTGGCGGCAATGAAGTGTTGTATCACTGACACGCTAGGTGTTACTCACAACAAGCGGCATGATAAGTATCTCGACACTTCCTTTCTTATTGGCCGGAAAAGAATTGATTTATTTCATAATATGGTTGATAAAGTGATAAGTCGGATTGATGCGTGGTATAACAGACTAATGTCTTACGTGGGGCGCTTGGTCTTGATTCAATCGGACATCTACGATTCCGAGTTATATCATGTCTTTTTCTAAAATCCCTTCCTTTACTCTTCAAAAGCTTGATAGCCTTAACTCGCGTTATCTTTGAAACGCATCGCAGCTTACCCGCACCCGAGCAAAGATTAAATGGTCCCAGGTTTGTACACCTAAATCCTATGGAGGGCTTGGCATTCACAATTTAGCTGTCCTTAATCGTGCTTTTCTTTTTAAACATTTGTGGCGGCTGATTTGGGATAAACATAGCTTGTGTGTTCAAGTTTTCCATGTCAAATATATTAAAGTTCAGCCAATTTAGTCTCTTCATAAATCAAGGGGTGTTAGTTGGATGTGGAATTGCCTTATAGCTGAATTACCGGACTTCCATAATCTCCTTGGTTGGAACGAGGGTAACGGCCAAAGTAATGATTTTTGGTATGACAATTGGACGGGCTTAGGGAAGCTAGCTAATTATATTTCCTTCCTCCTTGCCCGTGGAGTTAAAGTATCGGAATACATTATAAATACCGCGTGAATTTTCAGAAATTATTGGGCCTTCATGATTCTACAGTGTGCTCTATCATTCTTGGCATTTATTTTCCCTCGCTTCCTTGTGAGGACAGGATTGTCTGGCCCCATGATACTAGCCAAAACTTCACGGTTAAATCTGCGTATAGGGTGTTGATCTCTCCGCATCACCCAACGTCTCTGCTCCCCTGGCATCACATCTAGAGTTTAAAAGTGTTTCCCATGATACGCTTCTTCTTATGGCTTGCTACCAATGACAAACTTCCCACATCGGCGAATTTATTTCGAAAAACGTTAGTTGAGTCCCCCTTGTGTGCGATTTGTAATTCTGGACAGCAGGAGACGAGCCACCATTTGTTATTTGACTGTAGTCTCTTTGCTTATCTACGTCGTCGTTTCCTTCTGGATTATGTGAGTTCGTCGATTTATTTTCTTAATCTGCAGCGTGATTCGTCGGCACAAGTACTATGTTATTCCCTGATGGTTGGCAGGCGCGTAACAGCTTCATTTTTAGACAGGAGCCAATCCGACTAGACTGGAACAGTCAGCAGATTCTTCATGCTGCCCACAAGCTTCGTCCTTCTTCCCAATCACCGGAATGTGCAGTGCCAGTGGCACACCCCCCCCTCCCTCAGGAGCCTTTTGTCGCATTAAACACAGATGGATCCTGCATACGCAAGTCAGGAACGGCGGGTTATGGTTGTATTTTGTGTCTAGAGCACTTGTATAGCTTATATTGTTTGGTTTGATGTACCTAGTTGGTTAACTTCGTCTCTGCAGCTTGATCTTCGACGATCTGCTCTCCGTCCTATAGTTTGTAGGGGAGCCTTACTTGTACTTATTGTGGTTCTTTTACATATAGTGGTTTATTTTAAGAAAAAAAGGATTTTTTGGTCCAAAAGTAAGAACAGTTTGACTTTAGTATAATGACAAGAGATTGTAACAAAATTATCCTGTAATAAGTAGACTGTACACGTGTTTACATATGAACAAGTTTAAGATCTTTGAGAAATCTGACTTGATCATTAATATATTACCTAAATTTGATGCGAATAATCTTAAATGAAGCTCACAAAAAATGACTTGTTGCAGTCATTTCTGCACAACAAATCAACAATCAAACTTGGCAACCAATATTCAGTGCAATAAAAAGTTTAATGGCTGAAATAATTTATATTAACCGCAGTTGTATTAGAAATATTATTGCACCATGCTCAAAGATGATTATTTATTGTAGTACATTTATCGATTCACATGGTGGCAACTTGCGTATATATCTAGTGGTTTTTTGTGTCGAGTTCTTGATTTCCAGTCAAGGTTTCACGTTAAAATAGCCACAAACTAAGTAACGGATGCATTCAGTGAGGATATCATGTTGATGAAAAATTTGAAATCAAACCCAGAGACTAATAGTCAAACTAACATGGATGTGTAAATAAAATAACTACAACAACAATAATAATATGAGTTTAATGTCTTTAAACTGAATTCAACTATGAAAGTGTATTTTATTTTTCTTAAATGGAAAAAACAAGTTAGAACTTGAATAATCTAAATTGAAATGAAGTGAATGTATCAGAATTGTGCTTAATAAATTTTCAGATAAAAATAATATAACCTTAATGCGAAGTCTAAAAATTGTTCAATATTAACTTTTTCAAACCAATCATCTTGAACTTTAACTCTTTTAAATGAAGTTAGCTTTATACTCTAATGCTAAAATAAATGTATTCATTTGGCGTGTCGTGCATAACAGAATTGCATCTCTTCCAAATCTGCTGAAGCGTAGGGTGCTGTATCAGGAAGCTAATGTTTCTTGCCGATTGTGCTGTTCGGAGTCGGAAGAGTCCTTGGAACATCTCTATGTGGAATATAATGGTGAATCCAGCACGTAAATGGATGAAAAACATTTCAATCAGTAAGCACAAGTAGGTGTCAGTTACGTTATTAGGTATGGCCATACCAAAGTATGCAATATAGTATAAAGGCATACAGGTTTATCATAAATTGATACATAGATTTACAGTACTATTTAAAAGTATTATTTAAATAAAATTCAATATCAACTGAACGTTTTACAAATCAAATAAAATTTATATTTTATCGTAAAATTTTTTTAAACGGGAAAAAATTTGTGTTGTTAAGAGCACAGAGCATAAGAAATGCTCCCAACGAAACAATTGTAAAGGAAATAAACACATATCGTCCAAACTAAAGAAATCAATTCTAAACCACAACTAAAATATTATCCCAACCGAATACAACAATAAAAATTAATACTAAATTCATATCTCAACACCAGGAAAATCTCGACCGCCATCACATGTTCAATATACCCATCAATCAGCTAATCTTCACCACCAAAAATGAAACTTCAGCCTCATGAACAGTTTCATACTAAAATACACTCCATCGCCAATTCAAAATAAAATCTGATAGTGTCTATTTTACCGATGTTCGCACTTTGGTGCGCGCTGGTTTGGTATACACATCCATCAACCCTCACAACACTAAAGTCGTTTTTTTGGATAGTATCTGAACATGTCCAACACGACAATGGTGATGATGACGCACCATAGATTCACTCCGGGGCCATTCTTAATCACGTTCCTCAATCTTATGTCATCTTTCAGGTCACTTGACAAGTAATTTAAAAAGTGATCAAAGGCCCCTCAAGGTATTGAAAACTAGATCACAGTGGAAAATACATGTGTATTACGGAATGGTGTATTACAGAAATATGTGCCTATTCAATTCAAAGAGATAAATATTCGAAGTAGAATGTATTGTAAAAAATAGTGTAGAAATTAATTGCGATATAGTTAATTACCGACTGATGACATTACCGGTGTTGATGGGATAAGTTAAATTAAGAAAAGTAAGTAAGAAACAGAACTTTGTGGATGGGAAACACACGCGTGTCGTCGACATATGAAACACCATTAGGCAAGCAGTTTGAGTCATGGTGCGGTTATGCCACCACAATATTGGGCGTTTTTGTGAGACAATGGCACGAGCTGCTGGCCAAGTTAGGTCCAATTGTATATTAGAATGTGTCCCTTCCCTTGATCAATTTTTAATGTACTAAATAATCATTCTTTATAACTTTGGAACTCACAAGTTTCGCCATAATTTTTTGCAGTAACATCCATATGTAACAGTTTTTCGGGAGATGAACTTGTCCCATATCTACAAACTTGACACGTCCCAAATATTTGAAGGAACCGCTACTTACTATTTTCGTCTTACTTAGCTTCTTTCTAATCTGCTTCATCTTACAACTTTCCCAGTCTAGAAGTGGTAACAGGTTATCGGAATTAGCATATGGCCATATGTAGACACTTAGACACGTCACTCCTTCATTTCCTGTCACAATTTTAACCTCAGAGGAATCGACTTCGGCAATTATTGGTTTAAGTGGTAATAATTTTAAGTTTACTTACATAAACTTTGAGTTCGAATCACATGTATTGAGATTAAAAATAAACATGGGAAAATACAAATATTAATGCCATTTGCAGTTGCTAGGACGATTGAGATAACAATCCCATTAGCACAAACTAACAAAAGTCTGATTATAACAAAACTTGTGATGCAAAGTTTTCACTCTACAACTGGGTAGAAGTGCAATTAGTCAAGAGTTAATTGCAAAGATCAAAAGAAGAAAAGGACTGAATTGCACATTTTCAGAAGACGGAGGAATAAAATGATATTTCATAAAACAATTCTGTTACATTGCATTGTACATCAAGCAAAGAAGCTTGTACTTCCCTTAAGTAGCTAATGATAACAATTAGATTGCTATAAACACTCTCTAAACCGATGGAAGAACAATTTGGTTTTTAGCTCATTCTTTTTCACTTTCATGTAGATATTCTATAACAATTTCTTTGGTTTCATTGACTGATCAATACAATTCCAGTTTCAATTTATGGAAATTGTAGGTCTTAAAACAAACATTTCACACATATAATTACTTGTTTTACAAAAATTCATATGTAAAATATGTAAATTTAAAAATATAAAATGATTTTTTTTTATTCAAATCGATTGCAAGCACATATTGAATTCGGACCATAAAAAGTCTAATAATGCAGATGTGATGGACAATTAAGGATATGTTCTTTTCAACTGAAACTTATTTCAGTTTAGTTCAGTCATGTTCAGTTTAGTTCGGCTTAATTATAGTTTATACCTTATTGCCAGTTCAGTTCAGTTCAGTTGATTTGAAAAGAACACATCTTAAATCTGAAGATGAAGGCCATTCCGACTAAAAAATCGAACAACGGATGAAGTTTTATTATATGTTAGAATTGTGCAACCTGTGGGGGGCAATGAAATGTGGGGGGGCAATGAAATTAAAGATGAAAAGTGCTTTTATGGATCATGATCATCATAAATTTTAGATAGGGTTGAAATGTTGAAATAACGTAGTTTGATGTATTATTGTGCATCATTAATGTACACGGTACTTACACTAGACACCAAATTTATTATTTAGTTGTATGTAAAGACAAACGACCCAAAAAGTAGATGGTTGGATTCATTTGCCACTATCTTCGATACTCAATTCCTCATCAATTTGCAATTCTTTGTAGGTCCATATTTGCTACTTGGCTCTCTACATTTTCAGTAAAAATTCGTATATATATACATTTGATCTGCCTCGTAACTTCGTATCATATACTCCAAACTCTAATGTATGTGTCTTCTTCTTTCCTTTTCTCTCTTTGATTTTTTGTTTTCTCCGGATAAGTTTCCTTCAGTTTCTATCATCTTCTATTCAAGTGGATATCCATCTGGCGATGTACTAAATTAGCTAGATGCATCACTTGATGACAAAGATGATATTTTCACACGTTAGTTGATCCAAGTCATGATCTCTACTAGCCTAGTGTTATCCCATTTTTTTTCGTACAAAAGCTCTGGTTTCGTTTTCATTTTAAGGAGAGGCGGTAATGGATGTTTTTAACATGTGGCATTTATCCAAGTAGTTGATTACAAAGATGATATTTTCACGCATTGCTTAATCCAAGTCATGATCTCAACTAGAAAGTGTTCTCCCATTTTTTATCGTACAAGAGCTACGATTTTGTTTTCATTTTAAGGATAGGCGGTAATTGATGTTTTTAGCACGGGGTAGTATTTATAAGCTATAAGTCATACCCTGCTTTTACCAATTCCTTGCAAATCAAGACTTTCGCGAGCAATGACCTCACTCTCTTTAGCTACCAAATTTATTGTTTTCAAACATGTTGAACCTTAGATGTAGTTAAGAAGTCTGGTCTACATGGCGTGAATTGATTTTTAGCAAAGCAAAGATAGAGGCAGAAAACAACTTACTCATGTGCTTTTAAACAGGGGAAGATTAGGTTCTTTTATGGAGGCACAAGAAATTGCAACCTACATACATTCAAATCTGATTACTAGTGGTTCTTAATAGTTAGTTTAGTTAGTTAATTGTTAAGTTAGTTATCTTTCTTCATTATATATAGTAGTTCCATTGTAAATCAAAATTAATGTATCATTCATTGGAGTATTCATCTCCTTCAGTCAATCAATACAATTTGGTTTTCATCAAGTTTATCAAGATTATTCACATGGTATCAGTTGAGAATCTCGATTGATCATCATTCGTTTTCGAAATCATCTTCTTCCGCTTTACTCTGTTCTTCGGTATTTCTGATTGTTTCTTCCGTCAAGGCGTTCTTGCCATTCCGAGAGATTCTTCCGGCTGGCAGTTGTTCTTTACACCATTGACGGTTATCTGAGCTACGTCGTAGTTACTCTTCAGTCCTTTTTCCGGCATTCATGGCGGATTCGTCTTCTTCAGGTGGCAATGTCTCTTTTCAACCACCACGGGTTTCATCACCGGTTACTACCCGCGTTCGATCCTCTCTCAATCCGGCTGAGAAACAACATTCTCCATACTTTTACCATCCATCTGATCACCCAAGTTTGCAGATTATTTCTATCATCTTTAATGGAGAAAATTATGTTTCTTGGAGCAAATGTGTGATTAGAGCCTTACAAGTTAAGAACAAGCTAGCTTTGATTGATTGCTCTCTTCCTGTCCCTGATGTGGGTGATTTTGAGCCATATGATGCGTGAGAGAGAGCTAACGCACTGGTTTTGGGTTGGATAAACCTTTCCCTCCATGATGATATCAAGAATAGCTTGTTGTACTACAATTCTGCTAGAGATGTCTGGCTTGAAATCAAGTCCAGATATGAGCAATCTGATGGCCCTAGAGTGTTCACTTTGGAGAAGAATCTTGGTGGTATGTCGAAGGGATCAGTGAGTTTAACACAATATTACAACTACTTTAAGGGAATCTGGGATGAATACATTAGCTTCAGGCCTGTCTTGGCTTGTTCTTGTGGTGCTTTATCTTGCTGCAAGTGTGAGCTCATTCAAACTCAGATGCTCACTCAACAGAAGGATGCTGTCATGAAATTCATGGTTGGTTTAGATGACTCATATGCTCACCTGCGTAGTCAACTTTTGTTGCAGAAACCATTACCATCACTATCTCAAAGTTACTCCATCATGTTACAAGAAGAGTCTCAGAGATCCTTATTTCAGAGTATTGCTAGCAACCTTATGGATTCAGCTGCAATGGTGACAAGATCATCCAGTTCTTATAGGCCACCTCATGCCAGAACTGCAGTTTCTCAGGGAAACAATAGCATCCCTCAACCATTCAAACCTTAGTAGAAAGATAGACCAAAGAAGAGGTGTCTGCACTGTGGTATGAACAATCATACTCAAGACACTTGTTTTCAGTTGATTGGTTATCCACCTGGATGGAAACAACCAAACAAGCTTGGTAAGGTGTCAAATGCTAATGCTGTGGAGAAATACAATCAAGACACTCTCCATCATGCTGCAGATATGGATAATCCCATCATGGATCCTGCACTTTATCATCAGTTCAACCAGTTCATAGCATTTTAGAAACAATCACAGGCTCAAACTGCAACACTTGTCAATCACTCTGCTAACATTGTTATAGCTACATTACCTCCCTCAACTGCTGATATAGTACCCTCAAGTTTGCATGGCATGTCTTATTGTTTTAGTGTCATGAATAGCAAAACTACACAATCATGGATTGTTGATACAGGTGCCACTGATCACATGACTTGTGACTTGTCATTATATATTCATTCCCCCACACCTGTTAGTGTTGTTATCAAACTACCAAACAATAACTCCACCATTGCTACTCTCATGGGAGACATTCACCTGCCTGATGAATTAACACTCAAAAATATTCTTTATGTGCCTAGTTTCACATACAATTTACTATCTATCAGCAGTCTCACAAAGAAATCGTACTGCAATATTTTATTCACTGCTAATCAATGTCTTCTCTTTAGTGCTAAAGATATGAATTTGCAGGACCTGCTATCATCCAAAAGGATTGGGCATGCTGAGCAAAGAGATGGACTTTACCATTTGAATTTCAATTCTAATGATACTATTCATGTTCCTTCACATATTCATCTACCTGTTTTCTCTGCAAATTTAACCAAATCTGCTGATGTAAAGCTATGGCATTCTAGATTAGGCCATGCATCATTCAAATGCCTTTCTTCTTTCTAGATTTGGCTCTACATTGTAATGAGAAACACCATTGTACCATATGTCATTTTGCTAAACACAAAAGAAGTGAATTTTATGTCAGCACATCTCATTCTTCTGCAATTTTTGATCTCATTCATTGTGATATATGGGGACCTTACTCTACAATCAGTCATCAAGGGAATCAATACTTCTTAACTATTGTTGATGATTATAGTAGATGCACATGGATATACTTAATGAAAGCTAAATCAGAAGTCAAGATACATATGCTCAGTTTTTATAATTTAGTTAAAACACAATTCAACAAATCCATAAAATGTGTTAGAACAGATAATGGTGTGGAGTTTATACTGAAAGATTTCTATAATGATCATGGCATTATTCATCAAACTACCTGCATTTATACTCCCCAGCAAAATGGGATTGTTGAACGCAAACATCAACATCTTCTTCAAGTTGCTAGAGCTTTGTTGTTTCAGTCTAATATCCCATTGATTTATCGATCTGATTGTGTATTGATAGCTACTCATATCATTAACATGTTACCTACTGAGGTATTAAAGAACAAGACTCCATTTCAGATGTTGAATGGAAAGCCTGCTACTTATGATCACTTCAAAACATTTGGTTGTTTGTGTTACTGCAGCGCTATAAAAGAGCTGAGGAATAAATTTGATCCAAGAGCAGAAAAATGTGTATTCTTTGGTTATCCTTTGGGTATCAAAGGATACAAGTTATTGAATTTGAAAACTAAGAAAATCGTCATTTCAAGGGATGTTAAATTTTATGAAACAATTTTTCCTTTTCAGCAGAATGAAACTAATCTGAGTTCATCAGGGATGTCTGATGTTGATAATACTATGCAGGTGTTACAAAATAGTTTTTATGATGATAATCTCAATTATTCTAACACTATGCAGCATTCAACTATTGATAATATGTCATCTACATCTACTTCTTCTGATCATCATGATGTATCTGAAAATCAATTTATTCAACCTGAATTACAAGATGAAATTAATTCTCATACTTCATCTATTTCACCAGGTTCACAGGTTTCAGCTGATACGACTCCAGAACAAATGCAGATTGATGATGTTCAACAAGAAACCATCAGAAGATCTTCAAGAATCAAATCAACACCAACTCATCTGAGTATTTACAATATTAAAGTACCCCATTCACTCAACCATTCATCATCTGCTATGAATGCTTCAGTTTTATATCCCAATCTTAGTTTTTATCTGCAGAACAATTATCATCTTCACATTATGCTTTTACTGCAGCAATTACTGCAGATATTGAGCCTAAAACATATAAACAGGCTGCTAAATTGACAACTTGGCAAGAAGCTATGAGTGCTGAACTGAAAGCTTTAGAGAAAACAAACACTTGGTCATTAGTTCAATTGCCTGCAGATAAGCACCTCATTGGCTGTAAATGGGTATTTAGGATCAAACATAAGGTAGATGGTTCTGTAGAAAGATATAAAGCTAGATTAGTAGCTAAGGGTTATAATCAAGAAGAAGGGATAAAATATTTTCATACTTATTCCCCTGTAGCTAAATTAACATCTGTCAGAGTTCTTTTAGCACTTGCAGCATCCAATAATTTGCATTTACATCAGTATGATATCAACAATACCTTCTTTCATGGAGATCTTGATGAAGAAGTATATACGATGGCTCCACCAGGCTATTTGGATGTTAAAGATACTAGAGTTTGCAAATTAAACAAGAGTATCTATGGTTTAAAACATGCTTCACGCCAATGGTTTCAAAAGCTATCATCATGTTTAATTGCATATGGTTTTGTACAATCTGTAGCTGATACATCATTGTTTATTTTACATACTTCTGATTGTTACATTGCTCTAATTTATTATGTTGATGATATTATTATTGCAGGTCCTAATGAACAGGCTATCATCACACTCAAAGATCATTTACATAAGGCATTTACAATCAAAGATTTGGGTGTACTCAAGTATATGGTAGGGGTTGAAGTACACATTGGATATATTGGATGATACAGGTTACTTAGCCTGTAAACCAATGGATAGCAAACAACAATTTTCTACAGCTGCTTCACCACTTCTTGCAGATGGTACTGAGTATAGAAGACTCATTGGTAGGCTAATGTATCTCACCATTACAAGGCCTGAGATAGCATATGCTTTACAAACTCTGAGTCAATATATGTCTGCACCAACTGAAGCTCATCTTCAAGCAGCTTTTAGAATCTTGAGATACCTGAAGAAACAACCTGGACAAGGTTTATTTTACTCTGCAGATTCAAACTTCAATCTCACTGCATTTTGTGATAGTGATTGGGCAAGATGCCCAGATACCAAGAGGAGCATTACATGTTATGGAATATATCTTGGTAATTCCCTGATATCATGGAAATTCAAGAAAATACCTACAGTTAGTCGATTATCAGCTGAAGCTGAGTACATAGCTTTAGCTTATACATCTTGTGAGATTCAATGGCTTATGTTTCTGCTCAAAGATTTTGGTATAATGCATCATGCTCCAGTTGCTATATAGACAGATTCAAAGAGTGCTATATGTATTGCTGAAAGTTTGGTTCTTCATGAGAAGACAAAACACATGCAAATAGATTATCACTTTACAAGAGAGAAGTTGAAGGCAGATATCATCAAAATCATCCATATTCCATCTTCTGAAAATGGCAGATATATTTACTAAATCTTTGACAAATGATTTGTTTTCTTCATTCATCTCCAAGATGCATCTTGTGAATATTCATATGCATCTTGAGAGGGAGTCTTAATAGTTAGTTATAGTTAGTTAATTGTTAAGTTAGTTATCTTTCTTCATTATATATAGTAGTTCCATTGTAAACCAAAACTAATGTATCATTCATTGGAGTATTCATCTCCTTCAATCAATCAATACAATTTGGTTTTCATCAAGTTTATCAAGATTATTCACAGTGGTCATTACAAAAATCAAATGTTTATGTACTTGACATAATTGCATTTGTACTAGCTCATACTGGCTTGGTTGATTTACACTCAGATTCGATCATATATTCACACATGACTCGAGTTCAAATCGGGAGAGTTACCATATAGTACAATTTGACTCACTTATATTTTTCTTTGAGCAAAATTTATTTCACCAAATCACTACAATTTTAGTGTTGAATGTACATATTTGCCCCTTAAAGTACAATAAACAACTCCAACCCTTAACCTTCTTATTGACACATGTCACGTTCCCATCAATTATTTTTCTTGTTTTTAAATTTCAGTTTTTTCCACTTTAAAATGTTTATATCTTGAAAAATAAAAATGTAAAAAATAAATAAAAATTGCCAACAATTTTATATTTTCGAGATATATAAATAGAGATTACTCTCAACTATTTTGAATTATTATTTTGATATGTATAAAAATCACTAGCAACTTTATTTGAATCTTAAAAAATGGTAAAACAATTCTAAAAATACAATGATACTAATTTTAACTTTTAAACAGTCTTATAAATATCTTGAATATGTAAGAATAATCATTTATATTAAAAAATACCGGTACTCGAATCCGATGCTCGATACTCGTATTTGGTGTCCGGTATCCGTATTCGATGTCCGGTATTCGTGTCCAATGTCCGACATCCGTCTCTGAATTACGGTACCCGTGATTGATGTC
>JAYMSP010005330.1:0-13903 GCA_036897095.1 Plantago elongata | reverse complement strand
GAGGAAATACTGTTAAGTCGAAGCCAAGCATGCATCATCTCATGAGCCAAAATCAACCCAGTCAACAACCTGCAAGCATTTCATAAACTCAGTGTGGAATTACGAATCAACTCTTAAGGACAGAAAATGAATCTTCAATGGTGCTTATATAAAGAAACATATGTAACACCTTGGAAGTCCATATAAAATGAGGATGGCTGTCACTTCACAACGGCGTACTAGTTTACAAGGCTTCTTTCTCATCCTTGGGACTCTAATTCCGAATCCTAACCTTGGTGGGCGCAATATCTGGTGATTAAAATGACAAATGACATGTCCAGTGACAAATTTGGACCGGCAAAAACAAGTGTCGAATTTTCAGCAACTAAAAAAAAAGATTTAAAATGAATGAAAGATATAATGGAAGCAGATTACCGGGGTGACACTTTGTTCCTCAAGTAGACAGAGACCTCGAGTCTCGGGCATGTGGTGATGACCCTACCAAGAGAGGATGCAAACCAAAGTGAATGAATACACTCCCATGTGATGTTTTGTATCTTTTCATGGAAGTAAACTGCTGATGAGAAGCAAGCATTCGTTCTTAATCAAATAATGCACAACTTACATGTTTCT
Source organism: Plantago elongata (assembly GCA_036897095.1). Lineage (NCBI taxonomy): Eukaryota > Viridiplantae > Streptophyta > Magnoliopsida > Lamiales > Plantaginaceae > Plantago > Plantago elongata. The sequence continues at coordinate 13,291 of JAYMSP010005330.1, read as the reverse complement.
CTCCATCCAGCGCTTTGACTAGCGCCTGCTTGTCAACCAAAAGCAACGGAACTTGCTGTTTTATTTTCATATTCAAACCTTCAAAGAACTCTTGAATGTCAAGAAAAAGAGGTTGACACTCATCAGTATCCATAATTGCAGAGTCTAGGCACTTTGAGCATAGCTTTCGCCCGTCATCAAGAGCAGCAAACTTTGCATCCCATGACTGGAACAAAGAATTAATACAAATACAGTAACATTGACTAGTCTAAGCAAAATTATCGATAAGACCTAGGTTGTTAATTTGTTATGCACGCAAGAAGACTTTTTGTATGATAGTATATATATAGCACTTTTGGTTTGAACTTTGAAATAGCATGTCATTGTTAGTAAGAAACATAGATATGACTTGAACTGGCACCATTCTCAGAAAAGAATCAGTTCTCCTTCTCTCATAATGACATTTGTGTTCTTTTTCCTGTTTATGTCACATTTTTGAAAATCCAACATTTTACTTTCGAAATATTTGTTTGTTATTTTACACAATTGTAAATTTTCATTGCTCAGTCAATACATTAGCAACACTAGTGTAAGGTCTGTGGAGACTAGCTTATATACCTCCATCTGCTCACAACTACAACACTGAGGAGTTCCGTCATGTTCATGACTAGGACAGTAATTCTGAGACCAAAAAGGTTGAGCCCTGTATTCAACAAGACCAGCTGCATTTGTTGGAATCTGCATGTGAGAGATTAAAAGAAACTCAAACCTTCTGAAAAAGAAAACAATTAAGCACCTTATTTAATTACTCATTTTTATGTCACCCAAAAATAACGTATTTAATCATTTCATGCAGTATTATGTATTGCTTGTGTCTGGAACCCATGTAAGCTAAGACTATGCTAAATGGGATGCTGATTGCTCTAAATCTCACTTTATTCGGAAAAGAAGAGATGTCAACAATAAAAAACATGCATTTGATATAACATGTGCAGTACTTATGGCCTTAATGCATGGATGCTACTAATTATAAAACAGGTTACACATCAAGTTTATCACGGATCAAAATACTAGATTGTCTCCAACATAAACTATCAAAGAGACGAAACTTTACACAATGAGAAACTTACACAGTTTGTGCAGATATCACATTTTGGATAATAAGAGACCTCATAACAAGCTTTATGATACGGATAGCCCCTGGAAGTGGAAAACTTCAACAGGCAGATTATTATTCAGATTGTTGCTGTTAATTGGAAAGGTACTTCACCGAACAACTTTGTTGGCCCTACACCAAGAGAAATCCATACTTCTTTCCCCAAAATGAATGTTAATACTTAAAGTCCTAAACTGTTAGATGCAATCAAGAAGTATGTGGAGTAAATTATTAGGAGTTTCCTGCCTAATTTATGATTTATCCTAAAAAAAAATCAGACATGTTGAGCCCCTTAATTTTGTATAAAAAAATTTCATAACTTCAATTGAGAATGTTCTCACCTCATTATCAGATATAGGCTGGCTGCAACCTTGGCATCGAAAGCATTCTGGATGCCATACAGCACCAATACAACTCAACAACCTTTCATGACCAATCTCAATGTTGCAACCAGCACAAATCCTGCCACAGAACAAGCAGAATAAAAAATCGACTCTCACACAAGATTATTGTCCTTGTGCTGTAAATATAATCACGAAACGAATGACAGTTCAGAAGCGAGTGAAAACTGAAAACAAGACTTTGCAAGCAACACAAATTAAGTTTGTATTTTACCATTAGGATTGCATTCAAAAGTAAAGTGTATAGCTGATATAAATATAGGAGAATTGCTTCATTCAACATCATAGTTCATATCTAGAGAAGATCTAAACACACTCTCTCTATATCTGTTGTAAGAGCATATTGGAATTGAGGTCATTCTCAATATAAACATTATAAGAAACATTTTACGCCAGAGGTTACAAATATTTTCTATGTACTCCAGTCTTTATGTACCTGGAGCTGGTAGAATATGGAAGAGTTATTGGCTGGTAAAGGTTCTCATCTATATGCCTGTATTCATATTCATTGCCCAAACTAGTGCCGTTCTCACTTTGTGGCACTGGCCCCAGTAGTGGATCAACATACAAGCTCTCCTGAAAATTTGTAGCAACCTGTTCATCATCTTCAAAGTGTGGTTGCTCATCTATCCCATAGAATATGAGACATGACAGAGTTATTGTTTGATGAAATCATATAAGGTAATATAAGACACAATACACACTGCAGGGGAATTACCCTCCAAGTTGTTACTTGAAATTAAGACAATTATCAGTATGCGGATAGATTCATTGCCTATAGACATATTATGCAAAAACAAATCAAAGTAAATGGTCATTCAATGTCCCAAGAGCTATACTCGTACTATGAAGCAAGATGCCTTTAGGATATGCAGTATGCAGTTCAAGCTTCAAACAAGATTTAAGAAAAGGGGAGGGGGGGGAAGCTATAGAATGCAACACAGGACTAAAGTTAAATTACCAAATATACAGGGAAAACTACTCGAGAATATAACTTTATGCATAAGATACGCCTTGAATATTGATCCAATTACATTATTTTCTCAACAGACTAATTAAGCAAGCAGATCGCAATAGCCCTCACCGGTGGAAATCTTCCCCTTATGATAGAAGGCAATGCTAGGGCTTCTGTCTTCAGTCTCTGACCTTGACTCCTACATCAAATATCATCTATAAATTTGCTTCTAGTGAATCGGAACAAATGAGAGAGAGAAGAGCAATAATATAGTGGTAGATGTTCATCACACCACATCATGGATACATCACAATCAACAAACCTTCAAAAGAAACCAGCACCCCTAGTGAATACCTTGAACCTTGCTGGTAATGGTAACAAAGTTGAAATCAGTAATCCATACTGAATTATCTAGTCCATGGACTACTTTATCCTACTGGAGCATATTTATGTGCGGCTAGATGAATGAGTAATTTAAATCAAAATTCAATCACTCAGGCTGAGCTCATTAAAAAACTGTCTATGATACCTTCCATGCAAACTGAGTTAATGATCCTTGCTCGTTTATATATAATCTTTACCAGGTATAGGCCATACTATTACACCACCGGTACGTAATAAGTTGTATTTCATAGTTTGACACATTAAGAGCAGTGTACAGTACTATATGTAGATGCTGATTGAAGTAAAATGCTAGATGCCAAACTAGGCTGAGGCACCACACATATAATAATAACTTCCCCGGGATAATTTGCAATTTTTCATAATTAATCAACATTTTCCCCAGAAGCTCCTGGAGTGCAATGCAAACAATATGGTTACTAACCCATGAACAACCAGATGGATGACTCTCAACTGCATATGCTCCATGTCTACATCTCGAACCTTTGAACATTTTACTAAGCCAACCCATCAGATGACTTCACCTCACTGTAAAGTCAATGTAATTTTAGCCTTAAGCTGCACCAACAATTTGCAAGAAGTAGAGATTAAGATGCCACAGGCAGCTCGATTAAAAAAAGACTACGGAACTCTCTCTATTATAAATATTGTGGAATAAATGGTTTTCTTGTAACCTGCTCAACCTATGTAACTCAGTAACTCGCTGCAACTCCTAATCCATTATGTGTATAGGAATAAATGAAAAGGGATCGGATAAGCATTCTTTTTCCAACAGCTAGTACTAATACCTTTAAATTGTAAGTGTAAGAACTAGTGAGGATAACTATATATAGTAGTTTATAACAAACAAGATTACTACTTTACCGGGTAATAAGATGATTATACCTCACATACAGGCAAAATGAATTTCTAAAAAAAATGCATAGATGATTGCGTATATTAGGTGTTAATTTTATGAATATGATGGACTGTAACTGGAAAATGATTGAAAGAAAAGCATCAGTTTGATACAGTAAGTTACCTTGATCAAAACATGATCCAAATTCGGCAAAAGGCAACTTCATCAGGCTTGTGCTTTATTTATTCCCAACAAAGAATCTTTAAAGAAAATAAAGTCATCATAACTTTTATCAAGCTAAAGGCGGAATAATCTTGTGGGTGAGTTTGGATAGATTCTTCAATGGCGTGAAGAACTTGGATTGAGGCACTGAGCAGTGTGCAGAGATGAGTTTACCATCATCTTGATCGCTTTTGAATTTTGGTAAAGTACACCCTCTTTTTGAAACCAGGGCAAGCCCAGAAAATATGAGGGCCCGCGCGAAATTTGGAAAAGGGGCCAAGCAATTATATAAAAGAATTATTTATAATAAAAATATGTATATATCAAATTAAAATAAAAAATAACTTAAAATTGTAATCCAGAATTGGAATTACCTTCCGGAATTAATTTGAAAATGTGTAAGCCCCATTGTTCTTTTAACAATTGAAAATTACTAATTAAAGACTAAGCAGCATAATACATGCCACAAAATCACAAGCATTAAAGAGAAAATATAACATTAATACAACCCTTAACATAGACCAAACAAATAAGTATAAGAACTACAACCCAATCACTTAGCAACAATGTTTCTTCGATCCATCTTCTGTTTCACCTTACAACATGATTAAGCCCCTAATTGAGGCGTCTTTTGAATGAGCGTAAAAATTGAAAAGAAATGTTATTTTTTTTACAGATGCATGGAATATATGGTCCTGGGCCGGGGTTCAAAAGAAATGGGGCCCCATGCAACTGAACAACCTACATGGGCCCAAAGCCGGACCTGGATGAAACGGAACATACATCTTCGAACTCTAATCGAATATTTTATATTTAAATAGTTTAGACCACTTCAAATGCATCATGCTATGACGGTGGTCATGGTCTACGACAACTGCAGGCTAAAATCATGTCCAATGGATCATCACGAACTTGAGTAGTGTTATTTTTTTTATTTTTTTAACATGATTAACATATTATAAGAGTATTTAAAAATTAAAATTAATCAAAATTACATCCTTAAAACTCGTTTTAAATTTTATTTTATTAACGTTTAAATACGCATTTAAAAGTCGTAAAATTAAAATAATCGAAATATAGTCAAGAGTGGTTTCTATTTGTAGATAACGAAAATCATGAAAATCAGTATAATTTTTATATTATATTTAATAAATTATCTATTACTATTATAAAAGAAAGAGGATCAGGGTAGTTAGCGGACCAAATTTTATTTTTCTTACTTTACTCCTCATCATAACTACTTTTTTCCTTGCAATATTTTATATGGTTTAAAATTATGAAAAAATTGTACTATAATTTATAATTCTATTATAATATAAAATTATTATTAATTCAAGGAATGCCCTTAATTCAATGTCTTTTTCAATAATAATAATAAGTTGGAAGTTCAAAGGTGAGTACCGCATGTCAAGTTTCTAGTAAATATAAAAGAAACAAAAATATATAAATGAGGTCTGGCCCACCAAAAAAAGTTCATACCATCCCGACGGTGCACCATGGGGTTCCCATTAGTATTAGGGATCGACAAATCCCATGGTCTTAGTTCATAACTTTATATTCAAAGTTTGTAGGTGGCTGACCTAAAAAAATGTACTTGGTAATTTTTAATGGAGATGGATGAAAACTATTTTATAGAATACTTACTATGTCTTTTTTATTTTTTATGCATTTTTTAAAAACTAATATGGCACTCGTATCCTGCTAAATGCAACCCTGACTTTACTAAAATGCCTCATAACTCACAATAAATCTTACAAAAGTAATTAAACATAACTAAAAATTAAATAATTCGTTTGTACAAACATAAGAACATTAATATGTATGATTCAACACATATACCAACAACTAAAAAAACTTTATAGAAAATAAAAATAAAATTCAAATGTTTCTAAGTATAAGGCACTATTGATGTATAATTGAAAAGAAGAAAAAGGAAAACAAATCTCTAAGTGCGCTAGAAAGTCGCATGCACAAAAACCATGCGAGCCAGCGTAAAATCAATGTAGGAATTGAAAGCGTGTTGGAGATTTTTTTTTTCAAGTGTTTGAAGATAAACGAGGAGAATTTTCTATATACATAAATGGGCTAGTTGGGTTTAGAAATTTGGGGTTATTTTTTTTTTTGGTATAGCTATGTCCGTGTAACAAAGATTGTAGTAAATCATATGGGTAATTGAAATAAATGAATCGTATTATACAATTTTCTTGTATGTGTTCATTATCCGTTTATATATGAATTTCCTTGCTTGTGTTCATTATGCGTTTATATATGAGTTCAGACATATATATTTTGAAATCCAGATGATTTTCACACTACAAAAATGTAGCTTGATTCTGACGAAATCTAGCAATGAATAGGCTCTGTAGCGATTTAGCGACGAATCACTAAATTCTAGCGAAGCGACGGATAACATAATTCGTCGTTATATTACGACGGAATACTTATCGGTCGAAGATTTGACGACGAATAAATGTTATCCGTCGTAATATAACGACGGAAATATTTCTCCGTCGTTAGATGGGTTGACCGGACAAAATAAAAAAAAAAAGGAAAATTAGAAGGGACGCGGATAAATTCTTCCCTCGCAAGCTAACGACGGATAAGGCTATCCGTCGCTAGCTAGCAACGGAAGGTTTTACCCATCGCTAAAGATGGATATAACGGGGCTCAACAGCCCCTTCTTCCTAACTTCTCCCCACTATTTTTTCTCCTCTTCACTGTTTTCCTCCGCCCGTTTTTGTGTATTCCAGCTATATTAGGCGGTTCCGGACAAACTTGGTCACATTGCGAAGCTCGTGAGACGGGGATTCACTTTGTCCGATCAATTTCAAGTTTCTTCCGCTATTTAATCCGGATTTGAGGTATTTAGCAAAACCCTTACAATTTTAAATTTGAGGATTTTATACCTTTTGAAGTGTTTGAGTATGCAGGTAGTTGTAGATGTGCAATTGATGTATTTGTGAAGTGTATAGTAGCTAAATTAGTTTAAGTATATGTTGGTTTGATTATGGAGTATAATCGTATATGTGAAGTATATATACGAAATTTGTTTAAATGGAATGATAATGTGAAGCAATTGATGTATATGTGAAGTATGTAGAAGCTAAATTTGTTTAAATTATATTTGTATATGTTGGTTTGATTATGAAGTATAATATAATAATTGAAGTTTATAGATGCTAAATTTGTATAAATTGAATGATAATGTGAAGTAATTGATGTATATGTGAAGTATGTAGAAGCTAAATTAGTTTAAGTTTATATTCGTATATGTTGGTATAAACATCGACGAAAGACACTTCAAATTTCCTTCACCCGATAGGTATTGTATGGATGTAAATTGATATATGTATGAAGAAATAGTAGCTCAATTAATTTAATTTGAAATATTAATATGTAGTATGATTATATTAAGAATTAGCTAAGGCCTTGAGTGGCATAGGATTGAAGTAGCTACTTGGATTGTTTTTGCCAAATTGTGTTTGGTATGAGATTCAAATAGGGAGAAAGTAAAATATTGGTACTGTAGCCAAGCTTCATTTCATGAAGAAATCAAATAGTATCAGGTTTACAAATGGAAAGTCAGTAAAGATGACCGAAGAAGAAGAAGAACAACAACAACAACAATAACAACAACAACAATAGAAGTATAAGAACAGTACCAAAAAGTACCAAAAGTATCAGAGATGACTGAAGAAGAAGAACAGTAGAAGTAGAAGAAGAAGAAGAAGAACAGTGACGTTTCGAATTAGAGATAAAGATGGTTGAGTAGATGACTGAAGAAGATGAACAGTAGAAGAAGAAAAATACCGACGAAGAAGACTACAGAGGAAGAATACTGACGACGACGGTCGACGAAGAAGAAGATACGGGGAAAGATGAGTGAAGAAGAATAGGAACGAAACAGATGACTAAAGAAGATGTCTGAGAAGAATACCAAGTCGACTGTCGACAAGGCTGAGACTGAAACAAGACGAAATCGTAGAAGACGGCAGTTGATTCAATTTGGGGATTTTTGATGACTTGTGGGGAATGGGGTTATTTTGACAATTTTGATAAGTTGTTAACTGCAATAAAACCACCAATCAATTCTATATTATTCAATTTACATTTGAGCTTCCCAAAAGTAGTAATAAGATAAGGATGAAGATGGAATATGATGACCTTCCCAAAAACAATAGTATTCTATATTATTCAATTTACATTTGAGCTTCGCAAAAATAGTAATAAGATAAGGATGAAGATGGAACATGATGACCTTCCCAAAAACAATAGTAAAGTAAGGGTGCAGATGCATGATGATAAGAAATGTGTGGAAGTAATGAATCCATATACAGTACATGACACTGTTTAATGTTATCATTTATATTCCATCAATTCAATAATGCTAATGAATTATTGACAGCATAATTCAACATTTGGTTTCAGTCAATAGAACTTGCCTATATATAGTTCTGTTTGCTGAATGAATTATATACAAAATTGATCAACTCACCCTATCTAATTGTATATCGTTTATTGAGATTTTATATGGAAACACTCCGGTAATGGTTACTGAAATCGTGCTACAATATTTGTCTCGAGGTTCGTCATGTTATAGATATACTTCATTTAAGTTTAATCAGTAATATGCATGTGTATTGATCTTTAAATTGTGTATACAGTATAAACTACCTAAAGGAATATACTTTACAAATGAATAAACCCTATAGTCGTAAAATATGCCGGTTTCAACTTGGGACCAGATATAAATAATACTCCCTCTGTCCTGATTTAACCTTCTCGCGTTGACTTTTTCCGGTCAATCATTGTCAACTTTACCCTCACATTATTCTTAAATTACAATATTTAAATATTTAATAAAATTATATTATAATACCTTAAATCTCAATTTATTATTACATGGTCTTATTAAATAATTTACCTTTGTAAGTACTTCCCCCATCCCGTTTTAAGCTTCACAAACACTTTTTAGGTTAAAAAATAAGACAAAGAGTACTTTTCTTATAAAATAATAAAATAAGAGTACTTTTGTTTATAACTGAGTGGTATGAGATGTAATTTTGAACTATTTTATGAATATTATAATGTTAAAGTTGTGCTAAAGATGGATACAAATCAAAATGGGAAGCTTTAATCGGGACAACAAAAATAGCAAAATGGAAATCTTAGAACGGGACGGAGGAAGTAGTTTATAAGCAATTTACGATAGCAATTGACTTTATAATACATAATTTAATAATGGAGGTGCATGGAGTAAGTGCTTTGTTCAGTGCATGCACCTTGTTAGACCGAGTTCTTATATGGCAGTTAATTATATCTGATAAAGTGTAACAAAATCATGATTATTGATTAAGTACAAAAGCACCCCTTTCTCTATCAAGAGTGCTATCTGCAGTACATATATTGTTAATTATTAATAAGATTTATTATAAATTATTAAAGTAAAATATATAATCATTTTATGCCCCTCTTTAATAGATATGTTTAAGAGGGAATACCCTTTTGTATTATACATATTTATTAGATAATAAACTGAGTTATGTTCTTACTCTTGAATTATTAAAATATGGGGAGAATTAAGATATTATAGTTGATCTGGAAAAATCAATGCAGGAAGATATAAATTCGGGACGGAGGGAATACTAAACTACATATTGTTATAATCGCAGATGAATTTCATGGGTACCGCCTTAATAAAAATTACTTCATATGTAATATTATTTATCCGTATGTATGATTTTTATTCGGTTTTTGTGTGTTGTAGTACTTGCTTAAGCTTTCCGGTGCACATGTGGTTGTAAGTTTGTATGAATTCGTATTTGCATTGTTTGCTTCGAATATTTGAAATTAGTCATTGTACTTGTAATATGCGTGTCATTATTCTATCTTATATCCAATTCATACAAATGCTAACATGCCATACCATGTTTCCATAATCGTGTTCGAATACATTATTCAATTACGTACGATTCCATTCAATAATATTTGCTTCGATTATTCTGGAATATATTTTTATTATTATAATTTTATCTCATTAATAATTAAAAATATTATTCCATATACAAATACTACCTAACAACTTATTACATAATTAAACTAATCATATAATTCTAACAACCTTAAATATCAATAATTAACCAATCTAATAATCATACATATTTTATCAAATTCCAATACCAATCACATCATACTTACACCAATCATTTATCTCTTACACTACATATATAACAAACCTACAATACCCTATCCAATTATAATTCTATACCAAATACTAATTTTAACAATCCTACTACAATCTGGTCACAATTCATCCATTCAAACTAATCCAACTCCGATTCTATACCAAGCAGTCACTAAGTGTTATGAGACCGTTATTTTTGTTTTTGACTTTGGGAATTATGTAATTTTGACTAAGTTGAGTAATTGAATGTTTACGATAAGATAATGAATTGATTCGATTTAAAATTATCCGTCGTAGAAGTTTTGAGACTGTTTGATGATTATAACGATGAAATTTAGTAAGTCCTAATAAATTTAGATGTGTCAGGTTGAAAATGAGTACCGATCGGGAATAGATGTACCGTCGTAAAGTAAATGAGAGAGTTTGATGGAGTTTTGTGAAAGGAGTAGAAGCTTTTGTTGAATTTGCAATGTCACATCTGACGTGTGTAAATGGGGGGTTGATAATGTGCCTTGCACATTGAAAACATGCAGCAACACAAAGTTTTTGAATCCTGCAATCGTTGTTGATCACTTGATATGGAATGGATTCATGGATGATTATGAGGTATGGGATCATCATGGTGAGGAACCAAGATATTCTCCACAGTATTTACAGTGGAGGAAGAGGCGGAGGTTAGGGTATCCAATTGAAGTCTTGTGGATAGATCTATTGTAGTGGAAGTAGTGTGGATTGGAGCGGTACAACGGAATTATGAACGAAATCAGTAATTAGGAGAAGATTAATATCTAGAATATTTTGACTCGGATATGTACTAGCTAGGATTATATAAATTAGTATTAAACGTGATTTGCATGTAATTTTGAAATATATTGAATTATTGTAACGTAAATGCATGTAATTCATTGTTTCATAAGCTTTTGAGTATCAATTTACGTTAACTAATTGTAATGAGAAATGCATTGAGTAAAATGTAAATAATAATTGAAGACGGAAGTTAATAAATGTTCTAAATCTAATAATTGAAGATGCAGGTTAATATCATTACTCATCAATTATGAATCCGATCGTTCATGGATGTACCAACGAACTGTTAATGGGAGACTTGAGGCACATTTTGTTGAAGGGGTTGAAGTTTTCATTGCTTTTGCAATGGAACAAACCAATTGTTTGAGTGAAGGGATGATGATGTTCCCTTGTAACCAAAACAAATGTAAAAATAGGCAATATTTGCCTCCTGCAACGGTGATGGACCATTTGAAACGTAAGGCATCGTTTATGAGTATTTTGTATGGAATTCTCATGGTGAGACACCAATACATTTCATGGATTATGAAAATTTGAAGCATAAAAGAAAGAAGGAAAATGTGATGAAAAATATTAAGAGTACCACATCTTGTGCAAATTCTGATCGTGAACGAGTTGAGAAAACGGTGTATGATGTTGCAGGTCATGAGTTTATGAACGACACCACGGAGCCATTAACGGTTGAGGATGTTTAAGAGCCACATAATCCTCAAGATCAAATATTCTTTGGCATATTGGATGCAACAACTAAGCCTGTTTATCCAGGGTGCCCACTCACAGAGTAGTCTCTGTTGGCTCGCTAATGGCTTGTAAGAGTGATGCTCATCAATTTGAAGCGAACTTCGATCAGTGGGTACAACTAATGAAGGAGCTCACTCCTGACCCAAACCTAGTTCCTAGTAACTTTTACCAGGCAAAGAAAAAGATGCGTGGAATGGAATTGCCAATGGAAACGATATGTTGTTGTCCTGAAATGTGCATGATCTACTGGGGCGAGGATGAGAATCTATTGGAATGCAAGTTTTGTGGGAAGGATCGCTACAAACGTTACAAGGAGTTCACCTCAAATAAATGTCAGAAGAAAAATCTCCCGCATAAGAAAATGTGGTATTTCCCTCTGGCACCTCGTTTGAAGAGGTTGTACACTTCAAACGGTTGTATTGACAAAATGCGGTAGCACAAGGAGAGAGTAAGGGAGGAGCATGATGCGGGTACAATGGAGCACCCAGCAGACTCACCTGCGTGGAAGAAGTTTGATAAGACTTTTCTAGAGTTTGCATCTGAGCCTAGAAATGTACGTTTGGGTCTGTGTACATATGGTTTTAATCCGTTTGGAAACGACCGAAAGTACTCTTGTTTGCTAGTGATGGTGACTCCGTACAACCTGCCTCCCGGTGAGTGTATGAATGAACCGTTCATGTTTCTTATTGCTTTGGTGCCCGGGCCAAAGGATCCAGGACAAAATCTTGATGTGTTTTTGCAACCCCTAATCAAATAACTCACCGAATTGTGGGAAAATGGTAATCCAGCGTATGATGTGTCAAGAATTTTATTCTCAGAGCAGTAGTATTGTGGACAGTTAGTGATTTTTCCGCGTATTCTATGTTATCTGGAAGAAAAACTTCGGGATTTAAGGCTTGTCCACATTGTTTGGAGGACACTGATGCCTTCAGATTGAAGGAGAGAGGAAAGGAATGCTAGTTTGAAAAATATATGGCGATTTTTACTGGGTAAGTTTATAATTAATAGTCATACATATATATATTATTTCACAATATATAGACCTTTCCTAATTTAGAATGCATGTTATCATCTGAACAGAGTATTCAAAGAGCATTGTCTTGCAAAGAATCCAATTATGGCAGATGATGAAACTGACAACCTGCTTGACGATACGTTGCCTTCAGAATTTCTAGATTGAATCAAGAACGATGCCCGTGATCCTGTGAATAAAGTCACCTATATATACTTAGAGTCTCTAGTTGAGGGTCCATTGAAAGTAGACCACACATTCCCATCGTACATAATCAACGGTCTTAGATTTCACACCATGGATTCCAACACGGCCATGTCCACAAGCAATTGTGGGGTTTGTGTGAAGGGGGCTGATCAAAATTCATCTGGGGATAACTTTAATTTCTACAGGAAGCTAAAAAAAATTATTCGACTAGAATATGCAGGATTGCCTATAAAAAAAAATATTTTTGTTCTATGTCGACTGGTATGAACTCGGTCCAACTGGTACTATGGTACACATGGAGTACGAAATAGTTGAGATTAACCATAAGAAGAGGTACCGTAGTAAATACGAACCATTCATCCTGGCTGATCAAGCAAGCCAGGTCGT
>JAYMSP010005329.1:0-13904 GCA_036897095.1 Plantago elongata | reverse complement strand
TACAAAAAATATTAATAAATCAAGTGCACTTCACTTACCCCTTTCCTCTCCATATAAATTTCACAGTCCACTTTCTCACACCAGTTGTGTCTACCTAAGTATTAAAGTTCTCACTCTCTAAAAATAGACACCACTTTCATTGAGTTTGAGCTCCACTTTCACCTAGTCCTCCATATGATCTAACATAAAACTTCAAAATCAAAAGTCCAATTCACATCACCATGGAGATCTATAGTTTCTTATTCCTTACCATGTAACCACACTTTCTACTCAACAACCAAACCTCCAATCACCACCATTTGGCCAACAATTTCAGTGACCTCACAATTTTCATATCCAATTTCACCTACTAGCATCAATGGAAAAAAAACCTCACACCACACCACATGCATCACTCCTTTAGAGTTTTTACGGATGCAGTCCAAAATATTTTTTCTAAGGAAATTAAAAACACTTTAGAACATTGTGATTGTATCAGTCTAGGTGAACATTGTGGGTGTTGATTGGGTTCATACAAAGAAACCAAGTTAGAACTGTTTAGATGATAAAAATGTTTTTTGGATAATTTTAGATTTTGATTTTTGGGTATGTATTGTACCATTAACATGACTCAAGTCATTCCATGCATATGTATTTCATTTTTTGCACATAAGTATTTGTATTCCCTCGTTCTTTTAAAATATTACTATATGATGCATAGTTATATATTTGTGATTATAACTATCTCGCATAACTCCTTAATCTATTAGATGATGGATGCACCTCACACCTTATAAGAAATAGTGAAAAAATTTACATTGACATATACTCATTTTAAGTTGGTCTAAGTCAACTTACCCAATAAAATTCCGCCACTTTCTAAATTAACTTGTGTACACAAATGTGTAGATTTTTTTTGCATTTACCCATCCAAAACACTAATATCTTATGAAATATAATATACGAGTTCGTACATGAACTAAATTCGATTAATTTTATAAAATTTATAGGCACCGCACTAAGCGCGATATATCATTTCTAGTATTGTTAATAGAACTAAAAGATTGAAAAAAACCGTAAAAAAGTAATACATGATAAAAATTTATGTTAAAAAAGAAAGGATACAAAATAGAAGAACAAAAAAGTTCATGAGTAATAAATATTAGAGGTTATAAACAATTGTAAAAGAAAAAATGTAAAGTATATAATGAAATTAGTTGTTAATAATTGCTAGACAAATAAAGAAAAAAATAATAGAAAATTAAATTGAAATATAACGACTATATTTCAATTTCATATGAAATTCTAATATTCTATATCTATTATATATGAGTCATAATCTCGTGTTTGTTTTGCCAATTCACAAAATTAAATTTTAATTTGGTCAAATACTAATTCACAAAAAGGATTTAATTGTAATTGTTCGACTAACGAGCTTTTAGATGAAAATGAAACTTCTTAGAGGAGATATAGGTAGGAGGTATATGTAATATAATTGATTCTAAACAAATTTAATTTTTAATTGTATTTGAGAATTACAGGTACTACAAGGTATTTATATTCTTATCATAGTGGTTTGAAGTTAATTCTATAATGACATGAACCCGACAATTTAAGAATGTTATGAAGTGCAAATATACCAAAATCCAAGAAATGCACACATATATGATGACACAAGAGCATTGATTCCAGTATGGCATGTTTACAATGCTATTAATTGCTACTGTAAACAAAGTTAACTAGAATAATAAGTACACCATCCACAACTTTGAGAATATCCAAAGGCTATTAATTAAGCTACAAACTCTCCTCTCTAACTCTAACAGCCATTTAATTAATTAAGCTACAAATAATAATAATCAGGAGAAGGAGAGGTGGTAACCAAAAAAAGACCCCTGGGAGGTTAAAAAAAAGACCTCCCTGGGCTCAATCCGTTAAATACTTGGATTCTTCTTGCCACTGTCATCATGCTTCTGCTCGGTGTGTCGACTTTCCTTTTTCTTCTTCTTCAGGAAGGTCACAAATGGAACCTGATCTTAAATCATTTGGTGGGATAAAGCAATCCACTGAGAGGCCATGAACATTGAATGCAACCTCTTCAATCGTCCAAGCTTCTTCCATGCTAGTTTTCGAATGGCTCATTGCCATCTCCCCAAACTGAAAAAGAGTCACCACAGAATGTCCAGAATGTGCGATCATGATTCCATCAACCGACTGATAATCATCTAGGAACGAGTTGATAGTTGTTTCCCAGTAAACTGCATCTCCACCGTTAGATTGAATCCTAGTAAGGTGTGAATCCTCAATGTGGACAAGAAGACCTGTCTTCTGGCTGAAGTAGCCAAACAAGACATGCCTAATAATTTCGGCGGGCCCTTCACTTCTAGCGTTTAACGTCATAGGGTCAGCCGCAAGCTTCAGCAGGAAGCAATCTTCTCCTCTCATATTCTTCTCTCCAATGCAAATTGCATTGCCAAACATGCTAGCAACAGTTTTTGGATCTAGACCCTGCAAAAAGTTGGAACACATATGCATTAAATACCATATCACTACACGGAAAAGAAACTAAACATAATATCTAATTGATTCCCACCTGAAGAGCACGGCGTAGTGGCCGAACTGGACCTTTTGCTGCATGATCACCCATCCATGGCGTGTGCCTCCACACTAGCTTACCGTTGCAACCAGCATGAACTTGTCTACCCCCAACAGCAAGCTCGACATACCACATGTCCGAATCCATTTGCCACAAGACAAATCCACCAGACTCGGCATCTCTAGCAACATTTCGGTTCTTCACTACTTTCGTTGCCGTCTCGAACTCAGCAGCCACCATCTTCACCTTCCCCTTAGCATAAGAATTCTTGACTGAGCTAAGAGCCTTTTGTCCTCCAGATGCTGCAATATATTGTTGCAGTATATATTGTGCTGAAGACGTTTCCTATAAAACAATGATAATATGTCACATCATCGATCAAATCTTAGGCTAAAACAATATTACATCATGGTATCACTAACAATGCAAGTTGAGAGGTAAGTTCCATTTAACACGAATAGATAAACATGGTTCTAAATCTTCAGAAAGGGAATAGTTTTTAACCTCAACCAGATGCAGTGTACATAGAATACTAAATTATTTTATTTTCAAAATATTACGAGATTTCCGAAAAAATACCAAAATGTCTATCAAAAGTTTTGATACTTTCTGTCTTCGAAGAATCCCAAGCATATTTCAAAATTAAAGGGCATGGTCAGGCATTTAAATGACTCCATTTGGTTCGATCAACATTGATTTGGTCTAAAATACATTCAAATATTTCAATCTTAATTTCATTCCAAACACAATTTTACCAAAATCTCCATTCAAATGTTATGTCAATCCGCACCTAAAAATTTAAGAGTGACTGATATAGAATTTGAATTGACATGTTCATTCGAATTGGTAAAATTTTAATCTATTGAAACAAAACTTTAAATCTTTATTTTTCAGCATTCTTAGCAATCTGCACTAGATTCACCTAACACTTTTTTTTTTTTTTTTTTGAGTTGACACCTAAATACATTGTTAGCTACTTTTAATCGCTTCAAAGAAATTGGCAATTATCACAAACACACAATTCTTCGAAATGGAATACGAAAAATCGCTACTTCAATAACCAACAATTAATAAGTCATAAGAAAGATTGGGATCCGATAGTTGAGAAAAATTTAAGGAGACGCCCGTGAAAGTCGCCCATGCCCTTTCACCGGAATTCGACCGCCGCTAACCAATTTGCAATCTACGAACAACTGCTTGACACCCATGTGTCCCTCCCTATCCCCAATTCCGCTACCTAGGACCCAGAAAAGGGCCAGGCCAGATCTCCCGGAGTCGGTACCGCCGTTGGTGGATCTGGACATGCCGGAGTCAGAACGTGATCAAACTGAAACTATGAACACGGATATCTATGCTTCCAAATTGTATGGATGACCCAAACCGGCTGACGTCGCTATTGACAGAACACGAACTCTTGAGGAAAGGAAAAAGATCACGGTGATGGCTGGAACACCGGAGCTCTCCTTCAAACGAATAATTCTTGCAGAGGTTTTTCAGGAAAGATTGAACAAACAATGGGAAGATGCTATCCTTATCAAAATTTTAGGCAAGCCATGGTTCTTCCTGGCTATGGCAGCGAAACTAGGGAGAATTGTAATTTTTGCCCTATAACTTGACCATCCATTTCGAATGCAATCCTTTTTTTTTCGCGTTTCGATTTAGGGACTAAAAGGACCAAAGCGGCCGTTTTTGACGAATTTGAATTTCGTTTTTGGTCTCATGCTGACTAGATTCATGACATGGACGTTTTGCAATTTTGGTCATTTGCTGAGTCGGAGATGGTGGTGGGCAGATATGGGAGGAAGAAGAAGGGCTCGTTGGTGGCGGATGGTGGTCGTTTCCGGTTAACTGCAGTTCCACCCGCCGCCGCCCACCACCACGGAGCCCTTCTTCTTCCTCTCTCCGCGGCGCCACCACCACCACAGTCCTCCGCCTCACCACCACCACCACAGTCGTCCACCTCACCACCACCAAAGTCCTCCGCCTCACCACCGGAAATTGAGAGAAAAAAGGAGATGAAGAACAGAAGCCGTGAAGAACTTGGAGTCTGAAATTGATTTGAATTGGAAGGATACCGATGGATCTTGATGGTGGTAGATCAGACGGGGAAGGGTGGATCGGTGGTGGGTGGTGGCGAAATCGATGGTGGGCGGCGGTCAATTCTGTCACACCTCAGTTGCTCAATCGACACCATTAACCATCAAATCCACCACTGTCGGTCTCCACCACCAACCTCCGTCGCCACCATCGACCTGTCCACCCGTCGCCGCCCACCACCACGGAGCCCTTCTTCTTCCTCCTAGATCCACCCTCCACCATCCTCCACCTTCAACCACCAACGTCTCCGATCTGTCTCCCTCCAGATCCGCCCACCACACGAGATGAAGAGCTTGGTGGCGAACTGTGGTGGTAGTGGCAGATTCGGAGTTGCAAAATTGGTCCTCCATGTATGTGTGCCATGTCACGCACATCAGCTCCAATTCACGCCAACTCAGCCTTCTGACGCCAACTTAGCTCCAATACGCACATACGATATTTTATACGGTCCTCAGGACCAAAATCGAAACGGAAAAAAAAATTGGACCAGTTTCGAAATGGATGGTCACTTATAGGACCAAAATTGCAATTCTCCCGCGAAACTAGTTGTGTTGGAAACCCGTGTTTCTCCTGTACAAGCAGATAACATATTACCCCGTCTTGGGTTTACTAACTGGATCAAAGTACCTACGAATGGAATGATGAGTGGAATTTGGATGCTATGGAATGATGAAGAAACAGAGGTGGATATCATGGAGATGAATGACCAAGCTATCCATGCTATAATTAACCGGAGAAACCAGCAGAACTGGATAATCTCGGGTATCTACACACAACCAAGAGACGAAGAAGACAAGGAGAGGTTGTTTTCACACTTGGAAGTACTCACACTCAACCATGGTTAATGACAAGGGATTTCAATGAAATCCGATTTTCACATGAGAAAAAAGGCGGGAATGTGGCCTTCATTCGTCGTTGTCAACAATTTAACAACTGGATCGATAGGTGTGAGCTACAAGATCTCGGTTTCAATGGTCCTATTTTCACATGGGACAACAAGCGCGATGGGTTAGCAAATATCCAGGAAAGAATATACCGCGCTTTAGCTAATGAGCAATGGTGTGAGATGTTCCTGAATAATGCAGTTTTCCACCTCCCAAGAACTCATTCATATCACCACCCCATCCTTACTTGTTGCCTCGGTATGGAGAAGAAAAAGATTAACCGTCCGTTCAGATTTGAAAAGGCTTGGCTAAGACATGGAAATTGCAAAGACATAATCAAAGGGATATGGCAGCAAGCGGCGGGAATTCTCCCGGCATGAGCACAGGTTCTGGAGATTTTAGGGGCATGGAACAAAGAGAAATTTGGTAATATTGGCTATAGGAAAAGAAAGCTCCAAGGACGGCTGGACGGGATCCAATGATTACTCACACGATATCGAAGTTCCTTCCTCGTAAGCCTAGAAAATGATCTCATTCGGGAATATAACGAGGTTCTCAAACAAGAGGATATCATTTGGTTCCAAAATTCGAGAGTTAAGTGGATTGTGGAGGGCGATTCGAATACAAAGTTCTTTCACCAGTCAACGCTATCTCGTTGTCGCATCAACCGCATCCTAGCTCTCCAGATTGACAATGATTGGGTGGTCGAATAGGAGCACCTACGCAAACATGGAAGAGACTATTTTAAGTCAGTCTTTGCTCCCACCATTCGACAAAGAAGGGACACCAACAGGCTGGAAATATCAGGTCTTCAAGCACGGTTAACTCCGCAGGAACATGAAGACCTAGCCCGAACTCCGGATGCTATAGAAATACGGAAAACAGTTAGGGCTACTCACCCAACGAAGGCGCCGGGACCGAATGGTTTGCAAGGAGTTTTCTATCAACAGTGTTGGAGTTCGGTTGGTCCGTCGGTAGTAAGTTTTATCCAGTATGCTTTCACTACAAGAGCTCTCGAACAGGGAGTATGTGACGCTTTTGTATGTCTCATACCAAAACTAGCAAAGCCTAGCCGCATATCGAAATTCAGACCCATCTCTCTCTGCAATGTGCTCTACAAGTTTGTCACAAAGTGCATAACTACGAGACTTCGAGATATTATGCCAGATCTGATTGCACTTACGCAATCCAGCTTTATTAGTGGTAGAAGCACTCAGGATAACATTATTCTCATACAAGAAATACTCCACTCAATCCGGGGCAAGAAGAGAAACAAGATGGGATGTATGGTAATGAAGCTCGATCTAGAGAAAGCATATGATAGAGTTAGTTAGTCCTTTTTGGAAGGCACACTTCGAGCTTTTAATTTCCCAACTAACCTGATAACACTTATTATGTTTTGTGTTAAGAATGCCAGGTCACAGATACTTTAGAATGGCGAGCCTCTAGAGGCATTCCATCATACGTTTGGTCTTCGACAGGGTGATCCGCTCTCATCGTACTTATTTGTACTATGCATGGAACGATTCTCGTATCTAATTATCGAGAAGGTTAATCGAAAGAGGTAAAGAAACCGATTACACCTTGTCGTGGAGGCCCGGGCGCCCGGCCATCTCACACTTGTTCTTTGTCGATGACCTGATACTACTAAGCAAAGCCGAGATACACAGCACAAGGGTGATCAGTGATTACGGATTTCAGGAAGAAGTCAGGACTCCACCTTAACCTCTCCAAGTCCAAAATGTATTTCTCGAATGAGGGAGGGTCTGCCATGAAAAGTTCTATCACAAATTCTTGGGCTTTGATGAGACATTCAACCTGGGGAAGTACCTCAGAGTCTCTTTGAGACACGGAAGACAGTCTAGAGCGGAGGCTGGCCTCCTAATTGACAAGGTCACATCGAGATATGATGGATGGAAGAAGAAATTCTTATTTACTGCAGGGAGAGCAACCTTGATTCAAGCCGTAACGTCTGCAGTACCTCTCTACGATATGCAATCAGGATGGCTACTTGAGCATGTGTGCAATCGGCTGGGTAAGTTGAACGGGGACTTCCTGTGGTCTAATGATATTGGGTAGAAGAAAACACATCTCATCGGTTGGAAACAGGTGGTAAAACCAAAACTGGAGGGTGGTCCAGGTTTCCGCGAGGCTAGACTAAACAACAAATCAATTCTCTGAAAGATTGTATGGAAGATGGCCCGAAAAGAAAAATCAATCTGGCTCAAGTTAGTCAATGCAAAATACCTCCGAGGAAAGAGTATTCTGCACTATGTGGCAAAGCCATCGGATAGTCCGTGCTGGAAAGGGGTATCTCGATGTGCACATGAACTTAGTTCAAGTTTCCGCTGGAAAGTGGGAGATGTGGCGCAAATCAGATTCTTCCAGGACATATGGTTAACTGGGAAGGGTATTTATACTAGATTACCCTGAATTGACAGACGTGATATGGAATTGCGATTAAACCAAGTGTTGGACAGTGAGGGAACTTGGGATTTTTTGAATATACACACACATATCGCGTCGGATTTGCTTCAGGAACTCAACGATGCCGATGTTCGCCTTAGACCAGAACCGGACCTTCTGATATGGAATGAGACTGCTGCAGGGGTCTTTACATTCCAATCCTCATACCACACTTTCGGGAAACAGGAGCGATCAAATGAGCGGGGAAATGCCAGTAATTCACACTGGAAACTGCTATGGAAAAGCAAATTGCCAAATACGTTTAAACACTTCCTTTGGTTAGCTTTCCAAGATCAACTTATAAGGTACAAAAGACAAATGACCATGGACCCGAGCTGCGTGGGGATAAGTGAAGACATTCAACATATACTCAGGCACTGCAGGACTGTGACAGAAATTTGGAAAGCTATATTAGAGCCGATGGACCTGCTGAAATTCCAAAATATGCCTCCGGAGGATTGGTTTGAATGAAACCACCGCTCTGAATTCACCACGAAGATAAATGCAGGGGCAAGCTGGCCATCGGTGTTCCTGGCAACGGTTTGGGCATTATGGAAATCCCGGAATGCTCGTATATTTCAGGGGAAATCAGAGAACAAATCATAGGTCTTGTTCCAAGTGAAACAATTAAGCTGCAAAATACAGGAGCAGCTGGCTGTGTTCTACGAGATGAGAAAGGGAACTGGATATGGACAAAGAAAGTCGCCACACCTACGATTGACGAGACTGAACTGCAAGGCTTGTTATATGGACTTGAACTAGCCTAGGAAAGACGAATCCGGAAAATGATTGTGGAAACAAACTCTGAAACAATCTTCTCTTGGGTCACGAACTTGGATCAACCTCAAGACAAGTGTGGACCGCTGCAAAGAATTCATCAAGATGCCATGGGACATTGAGCTAAAAAAGATCGACAGGAAAACAAACACTTGAGCTGACCATATAGCCGCGTTCGGTTATCATTTAGATGTAGCGGGAAGATTCTGGTCTTCACCACCATCATCTGTAATTCCCATTTTGGGAGCTGACATTGGCTTTTAAATTTATATATATCTTGTTTACCAAAAAAATAAATAAATAACCAACAATTAATTAAAGCTCCAAATAATCAACAGTAATCACAAATTCACTCAATTCCTTGTCATCAACCATTATTTAAAATTTAATTTCCCATATATACTTCTATGTATGCGACATGGTTCTAAATTTCACCAAAACGTCATTGCTTTTTGTTTTTAAATTCAAACTTAAATTCGAAACTTTTTTTTTATGTAATTTATATACTTTTAAATTATCATTTCACTTTTAGAATATTATGACATGTTCCTATAAATACCAAAATGTATACGAAAAAATTCTAAAACTTACAATGGGAGTGTCTTTGATACTGAGATGAGGTAGAGGCTCAGTGGAGCTAACATGAACCGGAGCAAGAGGTGCACCCATAACACCCAACAAGAGCCTTAGGTCAGACCTGTTATTCTCCTTATCATTTAGAGCAACAGACGAATTCCGGGTCAGCTGACCCATGACCCAGTTACCCAAACCCGACCCGATCAGCCTCTTTGAATCCGACCCGTTATCACACCCATTCGGATCTGGACCCTCAAGTAAAGGCGACAAGCTGCCGGATCTCCCAAGCAACGAAGGGTACGCATTGTACTTTGGGAGCTGCTTTTTCCGCCAGAGAAGGCCCGAGAATGGTAACCATGCCCGGCCCGAACGGGATGGTGAGAAGCTGCGTACTACATCGTCTTTCAATGCCGAGAAGAAACCTTGTTTTTTTTCCATTGAAGCTAGTAGGTGAAATTAGATATGAAAATTGTGAGGTCACTGAAATTGTTGGCCAAATGGTGGTGATTGGAGGTTTGGTTGTTGAGTAGAAAGTGTGGTTACATGGTAAGGAATAAGAAATTATAGATCTCCATGGTGATGTGAATTGGAGTTTTGATTTTGAAGTTTTCTGTTAGATCATACGGAGGACTAGGTGGAAGTGGAGCTCAAACTCAATGAAAGTGGCGTCTATTTTTGGAGAGTGAGAGCTTTAATACTTAGGTAGACACAACTGGTGTGAGAAAGTGGACTGTGAAATTTATATGGAGAGGAAAGGGGTAAGTGGAGTGAACTTGATTTATTAATATTTTTTGTAATAATAATTTTGAGAATTATGTTACTGTAAATATATATTATGGTAATTTTTTAAAGAAAAGTATGGGATTTTCTTTAATAAAGCTAGTAATATTGTAAATGAAATTACATACTATAGGAAGGTATTATATATGATTTTTTTTAATATTCATTCTTTTTTTGCAACATAAACGATTAGGGAGAGTTGTTGAATTTATGTACGCGGTAGGTATGGTATGCGACATTATTTGGTTTCTAAAATAATATCGTATATTCATTCTTTTTTGTTGATACAAACGATGAAGGATGGATGTTGGATAGTGTGTACATGGTAGGTAAGGTATGCGGCATTATTTATTTCCTACATTTGTGTATTCAGTTTATCGTGTGTGTTCAATGCGACAGCTCATTGTGAAGTAATGCTTCGAGATAATATCATATATTTATTTTAAGATAACTTTAATTGCATCTTATTATATTTGTTCCTTTTTTTACAATACAGAGGATAAAGACACACTTTTAATAATACATTTACACGACACACAATGTTATTTATTTTCCATATATATATATATATTCAATTTATTATTTATAGTAACACTACAATTCATTACGGGGTAGTTTTTTAAATAGTAACTTATACATACTCGGTAGGTGCACCAAACGATGTTATTTATCTGTCGATTTTTTTTTTTTCATTTTTACTGTGTGCTTTCATTAATGGAACAACTCATAAATATACTATTGTCTCTAATTAAATAATAAGCATTGATAAAAGGCATTGTGTATTTCTAGTAGGTACCGACACAACAAAATCAATATATTTTTAATTTCTTTTCCATGATTGTGTTTTGGATTCATCGGGTACTTGAAACACCATAGTTGGTTGGTATGCATTTTTACTTAAAAAAGTAACAATGTAAATACAACAATGTATTCCCGATAAGTATAATACACAAATTTATTTATCTTTGTATCCATATTTTTTTTCTTGTTATGTGTTTAAACACATCACCTAGTTATGTATATATTTCGAAAAGAGGATAATATACATACGAAGAATTGAATTATGTGTTATAGTTAATTAGGTCATAATTCAAATTATAATTTATTTTAATGTAAGAGTTATTGCTCGTGTGCTTTGAACACGACTCCTAGTTAATGGACAACTTTTAAAAGAGTAAATATAACCACGATATATGTATGATTATCAATTTGTTTTTGGTGAGTAGGGTTCAAAAATATTTATTCTCTATGTATACATGCATTTATACGATTGTAATATGGTGTGGAAAGTGGCAAGCGGAGTTCACTCGAAGTGGCTTTCATTTCATTTTTCTCCAATAGAAATTGTGTGAATTATATTATCATGGTAAAAAAAATCAGAGAATGAGAAAATAATTTTTTTAATAAAGCTACTATTATTATGAATAAAATCTCATGTTTTAGTAATATATGGCACATACTTTTATACTTGTTTTTGTCTATATTCATTAATTTTTTGTGATTACATACAATGAGGGACATTTGAAATGTGCATACATTTTCTATATTTGTATATTTAGTTTGTTGTGCATTCAACACTACAAATCATTATGAAGTAGTTTTATAAAATAATATCTTATACATACTGTGAGATGTTTCACTTCCAACCAATAGGTCGGGGGTCACTACAAGAATGCTTGAATATAGAGACGGAAAACAAAGACGAATTTTATCTGTTGTTGTTTAGCGATGAATCGCTAAGGTTTAACGATGGATAACTAATTCCTTAGTTAAACCTAGCAACGAATTAAGTCCGTTGTTAATTAACGACGGATAAATTATCCGTTGTTAATCTCCTCACTGCTTTCTTTCTCTTCTTCTTCTTCCTCTGTCGACTTTTTGGGGTTTCTGGGCACTCTCAACTATTCCGGGCAAGGTTGGTAGCGTTGCGAAGCTCGGGTGACGGGGATTCAATTTTCGGAGTCAATTTCAAGTTTCTTCCGCTAATTTCTCCGGATTCGAGGTAATTTGGCTAACCCTTACTATTTAAAATTTGAGATTTTTCTTCATTTTGATTGTTTTGAGCAACTGAATGATTATGTGAAGTATGTAGTTGATTATAGATTTGTTTTGAGCAATTAAATGATTATATTAGATGAACTAGTTATAGGATTATGAAGATTTACTTTAGTGTTATGAGATCTTTAATTGCTTATAAATTTAGGAATTAGGTTAGTTTGAGTAATAAGTATTCATGTGAATTAATCCGTCGTAGTAGTTTGGAGACCGTTTGATGTTTATATATGTAAAATTTGTAGAACGTCTTAGAGGGGAATTATACATAATAAATTGGAATGTAGTTGAAATTTAGTAAGACATAATAAACTTAGATGTATCATGTTAAGAATGAGTACTTATCGGGAATGGATGAACCGTCATAATGTAAATGGGAGAGTTCGATGGAGTTTTGCGAAAGTGGTAGAAGCTTTTGTTGAATTTGCAATGTCACATCCAACATGTGTAAATGAGGGGTTTATAATGTGCCCTTGCACATTGGCAACATGCATCAACAAAAAGAGGTTGAATCATGCACATACCAATTGTTTGAGTGAAGGAATGATGATGTGCTCTTATTGTTAATGTGTGTGGTATGTGAGCCACTTTAATTGTTCAGGTGATATATTAGTCACCTTTGATGTTCGTATATGTTTTATAATTGTTAATTTGTGTGGTATTGGTATGTTAGCCACTTTAATTGTTCGGGTGATATGTTAGTCACCTTTGTTGTTAGCATATGTTGTAGAATTGTTAATTTGTGTTGTATGTTAGCCATTTTACTTGTGTGGGTAATATGTTAGTCACCTTTTCAGTTCGTATATGTTATAAATTGTTAATTTGTGTGGTATGTTAGCCACTTTAATTGTTCGGGTGATATTTAGTATCCATTGTTTTGATTCACTACAAGAATGTTGCAAAATAGCGACGTTATATCCGTCGCTATATAGCGACGAATCGCTTATATATAGCGACAGGGTTTATCAGTCGCTATATAGTGACGGATTATTTTATCCGTTGCTAGTTTTTTCCACCAGATTTTAAAAATAAAACATAATTTCATTTAGCGACTGATATAATTATCCGTCGCTAAGTTATTTGCCTTCTTCTCCAGCAGATCGAAATCATCCGCTCATAACTTCCATTTCCCCCCAAATTAGCCCCTCTCTTCACCAAATCTGACATTTTCTTCTCCTTCTGCCGCCGTCGCCGCTGCCGCTGCCGCCGCTCTCGCCACCACCGACCGACGTCCACGCCGCCTCACTCCACCTCCATCTCTCAAATTGGAATCAAGGTATTTAACGAAACCCTCATGTCTTCTTTCTTGTTTCATTTCTCAATCTTGTTTCTGTAAGATTTGAAGCTGCTACTTTCTAAAATGTAACAAATCTGTAAGATTAGATTTTTCTTTTACTTGGTTAATTTTTGAGCTCCTTTCTTCATTCTTATTTTATTTTCAAGAACCCAAGTACTGCTATTTGGATATTAGAGCTTAGTTTTATGAACTTGTAATTATATATGTTACATGGATCCTCATTCAAAGTTAGATGTTCAATTATTTATTATATTTGTATGCAATTTAAATGCATTATAAAGTTACGTATTTTATCAGTGTATGAAAAAAATAAAGAAAACGCGTTTAATTTCTCTATGAGTTATTGCATTGGCAAATAAATGAACTCAGATTTTATATAATTTAATGTCTGGAATTACAA